>CAJNOI010000250.1:62471-107832 GCA_905250115.1 Adineta steineri
CATCAATTGGTAATAAACAAAATCTATCAACAAATTCATCAATTGATTCATTAACAGCTTTAGAAGAAATACTACGAAGACAAGAAACAAGAAATAGTACAATTTTTCTACCTCAAAAAGTATGTATATAATTTGGAAGAAAAATCAACCATAGATTTTTTTGTTCTGAGATATTAGATTTATTTTGTTTAGTGAGATAACTGTAACTATAAAAATCGACATCAGTTATTTTTTCTACTATTTTATATACTAACTAACTTATTTTATATAGAAAACAAACTAGTCTGATTGATTTCGATTTTAAGCCTTTGAAAAAAAGAATTATCTCAGTTTCTTCGATTCATATTGTACATAGTTAAATACATTAAAAAAGTATATTCAGATTTTTTAAATATTAAAAATTGAATGACTTGTTCAAAGATGAGATATAATAGAAATATTTCTATCTTTTAGGGAACTTAATCAAACATGGAATATAATACTGCACCACAACCATCTCTTCCTAGTTCTTCATGTTTAAGTTTACGTAATCAAATGAAAATGCTTATACCAAAATCGATTCTTTTATGTACAACTTATTCATGATTTATCTCATTATCTTTCTTCAACATGGTCCAACATCGTTACATTCTCACTAAATATTCAACAAGATCAAATTGATCATCGTCCAATAATAAATGGAAACAATTTTATCTAATCATGATCACTCAACAGCTGGTATTTTTAAAATTCAATCAATGACAGAACAATTTCATCGATTTAAAAATGATTTTTCTTCCATTGAAAATATTAATACTCATGCTATACAATCACAACGTTGTCGATTACAATTTCGCTTACCAAATCATATACAAACACATTTATCATTTGATAATAATAAAAAAATGTTGGATTCGTTATGAATGAGTTCGGTTTACAACGCCTATGCTTTAAATTAATTAATAATACAACTAAACAACAACAACAACAACAACAACAACAACGTATACAGATTTTACCAGTAATGACACAAATTGATGAAACACAAACAACAACAACTTCATCAAAACATAAATCAAAAAGAAAATAATCAAGTGATGTAAGTTAAAAGAAATAATTATCAGAGTATTACATAACTGGATTTCTCACTCACGCATTGCCTATTAGACATACGAGATAGTATTTTTGATCTGAATTGTTCAGCATATTTTGATATATAAGAACTTCGTAATAATACTCATAAAATGAGAAAATGTCGTACATTTTATTTTTTTATATCTTTAGCCATTACTTGCATCTCCATCGGCAATAAATTCACCTATAAACATTCCACCGGCTACTACTACAACTAATTCTTCAGTCGTTCCAGCATCATCTAGTCCATCATCGAGTAGTGTATTTGATGGTTCAATTGATCATGTTTAGATATCATATCCTGAATCTCAACATCATACACATTCAACATCGAATTCTTCTAAACGACCACGTACAAGTACAACTAGTGTAAAACAAATTACTGCAACACCTAAAAAACTTTTTTCATATACACAGTATGACTGGAATTTTCTCTCAACATTATCACCAACGGTTCTTGATTGGCTTTATGTTATTAATGGTATACAAAAGCCAGTAGAAAAATTTGTTCGTAAACGTGAAAAACGTCCTGATGCTATTCTAGCTTATTTTCTTATTGAAACAAAATCTGTATCAATCTTATTACAAAGTAAATTCTATGAATTATTAACTCCAAAAACAAAATATCTTCTTTCACATCCTGTTTGTTAACTTGTTTTTGTAAACAATTTAATTGTAATACTCAAATTAATATGAATCTTCAACTAAATATTATACCAGACTTACAATTACTTAAACAAGGTATACGTGTATCATGTCGTGAATGGACTCAAACAATTAAACAACAACCACATCAAATTATTGCTAAACCACCTTCATCATTAACAACAACATCACCTATTAATAATATATTCTTAACAATTAGTAATGATCAATAACAACCATCAGCTGTTGTACGAACACCAACAATGGTTGATCGTGTTCAACATTTAATTGAACATGAATTTGTTACAGCTCATCCACGTCATCCAACACATATACCAACTAACAACAAGATGGATGTGATAATTCAATAATAAATGGCTCAGCTATTCGAAGACGTACAATAGTACAAAATACACGATCAAATACAAAGAATAAATATACAACGATTGAAATTAATAATGATTTATCTGAAGGAGATGGTCGGCGTGCATCAAGTTTTCTAGGTAAAACTTATTTTAAATTCAAATTATTAATTTAGTTTTTTTATTAAAGCGGATGCTATGCGACGTTTTGAACCAACAGTTAATGTAAGCAATACAAATGGTACCAAACGTTTAAGTACTGGTCATGATGAATCAGATTTTGAAGTTAATACAAGTGGTATACGATTAAATGATAGTAATCATGATAATGAAGCAATTATTTTATTATACTGATATTACACGTAAACCTTGCTTCAGCACAAATTAAACGATCTGATGTGAAAATTTTACCAAATGAATCTCAATTATTAATCAATCATTCTCCAGTATCACCACCATCAGTCGTTCAATTTCGTTTATCACATATTTATTAATCAATAGTAAATACATCAAATGAATTATCAATACTTTCCGTAACTAATTTAAGTGTTCAAAGTGTTTGTAGACAATCACTTGAATATAGTCAGTTACATCCTGCTGATGTATAAGCTGGTATTCATGTTCAACGTGTACAACAAGAAGTAAATTTATCATTCATACGTCTTTTTTATCAATTTTATACAGTTGTTTGTAATGCACTTGAATATACAGGTATTGATGAAATAACAAAACCAGATACAAATGCAAATACAAATGAACAACAAAATAATTTACAAGATAATTCTACTATTCTTACACCTGAAAATGGTATTCAAACTCTTGTTTTAAGATCACTTGACCCGAATATTCTTCATCTTGATAATAATGAATTAGATAATTCTGAACGACAATGTTAGAAGAAATTACATGAATTCGTTTCTAATGATCGAATAGTATCAGAAATAAAACCAATTCAATCATTAATAACAACACGAAAACAACAACGAAGTGGTTCACAACCACCAAATGAACATGTACTACAACAAAAAAATCCAACACGTCATATGGCAATAAATGTAACAAATAAAATACTTTTATTTTCATCATTTGGTTAGTTAATTATTGATGAAATACACTGTGCAGCTTCTTTAGGTGGTTTAAAAGTTGATGGTTGTATGAGAAAAATTTAAGGAAATGTTAATTTATCACAAAGACTTCGAGCTTTATATTCAGCAACAAATAATCAAAATACAAGAGCGTAAGATGAAGATTAATTTTACACACTTAATTAAATTTAATATTCAGATATGATGGTTCATTAATTCTTCAAATTGGTTCAACATCACTTTCTTTAAAAGAAACTCTTTCAACGTCTACCGATAATCTTCCATCGACAAATATTCCAACAGTTCATCCATCATCTTCCAGTACTACTTCATCCAATCGACAAATATCTGTTCTTGATATAATTGTTGGCAAATCTCAAGCATTAACATTTCTTCATCACGTGGTGTTTATTTAATATTAAATGGTGTTACAAATATTCGTACAATTGTAACGGATGTACCATTAAGATCACAAGATGTTCATGATCTTGTTAATCGTGCTGGTCGTTTAATAACATCGTATGTTCAAGAATTTCCTTTCGATGATACACAACAAACATCTTCTATACCAACAACAACTAATACAGATAATGAATTCGTTAATACAAGTTTAAATGATACTATTGAAGAACCTACTACACCAATTCCATTAGAACAAACAATAACAAGAAAACTTTTAAGTACACATCGTAAAGATACAATTAATCGTACTATTAATCCACGTTCATTAAGAACTCAGCAAAATATATATACATCATCAAAACGACCTATATTAGAAGTTCATGTAACAACACAATGTCAACGAATGACATTTTCTACCACACCTCTTTCAACATTAAAAGTTCAATATAAAATAGGTATTGTTGAAGGTGTTGCTAATATTGATGGAATGAAATCACGTTTACAGCTATTATACATGAACATGCATTACATTTTTAAAATAATAATAATCATGATCATCAACAACCTCCAACAGTTAGTTCAGATAATCATGTACGAATTAATTTTCCTGAAATATGTTGTTATGAAAATTATTCTATTCAACAAGAACAAGAAAATAAAACAAAAGATCATTTAAATCTTCGTACAAAAATTGGGCTATGGGTCGACAATTGTATGAAAGTGAACCTGTTTTTACTCGATGGATTCAATTGATCGATGCTGAAATGACAAAAACAACAATGGTGAGTGGCGTCTGCTGGAAGAATTAATTGGTAAAACAAGTGAAGACGAATCTCGTATTAATGATACAAATATTTCTCAACCAGCTTTATTCGCTATTCAAGTTGGACTCGCTGCTTTACTTGTCTCATGGAATATTTATCCTCCAACAATCGTTTCACATAGTGCTGGAGATCAGGCAGCTGCTTTTGTTGCTGATCGTTTAAGTTTAGAAGAAACTGTTCGTATGTTAGCTATTTCAATGGGTAAAGAAGAAGTAGAAAATAAACTTCTTAAAAGTATTGAACATTTGGCTTGTATTGCTGTTGTTAATAGTCGTCGTCGAGTAACAATAAGTGGTGATAAAAAAACAATTGATGAAATACAACAAATACTTTCAATCTCTTATCCAAATGTATTTGAAACATGTGTTCGTATTGAAAATGCCTTTCATCATATCAAATGAATCGATCTGACATTAAAAAAGATATGTTATTATCATTAGAAGATATTCGTGAATATTCAATACAAGATCAAAAAAGATGTTTAATCTGATAAATGTGCACAAGCAAAACTTTATTCAAGTGTTACTGATGATAATACGCCAGTTGATAGTCGAATGTATGAAAAAACTGTTCGATTTTATGATGCTATAACATTAATTATAAAATGATGAAGCAACAAATGTTTTTCTTAAAATTTCACCACATCCAGTTTTAGTAAAATCAACTCGTGAATGTTATGAATTAACAAACCAACAACAATCATCGCCACTTATTCTTCTAACATTAAAAAGAAAAGAAAATGAACAAACAAGTGCAACATGGAAAAGTCTTATTAATATTAACTTACCACAACATGCTTTTTTAAAAGATCATAAAATTCAAGGTGCAATTCTTTTTCCAGCAGTTGCTTCTCTTGAACTTGCAACAGCTGCTTGTCATCAATTACTTTCATCAAAAGAAGATGATCAACAACAACCAACAATTATTTTTGAGAACGTTAATTTTTTTAAAGCACTTATTCTTAATGAACATGAATTGATGGAAGTATTTAGACAAATAATTATGCCAATGCGTGAATGGTATATTATATTTTGTAATCAAGATAATCGTAATAAATATTCATTAAATGAATTTACTTTACATGCTCAAGGTAAAATTGAAATAGATTCTAAACAACAAAAATCATTGATAATACCTGATAAATGGACCATACAAGATACAACAAGTGCTTATGCACATCTCTCAACACGCGCTTATCAATATGGATCTAGTTTTCAAAAAAATAAAAACATAACGTGGTACTTCAACTACAATTATATCTCAATTATCAAATGATAATAATAATTGTTCATCTTATTATTTACTGCATCCATATCTAGTTTTATTACCAGGTATTGAAACAACATTTCTTCCAGTACGTATTCAAAAATTTATTTATTCAAATAAAACAAAAATAAAAATCAATCAATCAACAAACATTGAAGTACGTGGAAAGTATCATGATAATATATGTGGTACAAGTCAAGAAGAAATATATAATCTTGATTTATGGATATTTCCAATGGATAATAAAATAGAAGAACCAATATTTACTTCTGAAGGTGCTGTTATTCAACAATGTTCAACGTGTATAATCTGGTCGATGGTCTATGGAAAAAACAATTTATGATAAATGAAATCTAACAACTGATTTACCTAATGAAGATCATAAACTATATTTAAATACAATTATAAAAGATTATTGTATGAAAAGAGTATCGATTAATTCACCAATAATAAAAGATAAATCAGATTTACTTCCATCACCTAAAATTATTCTTAATAATCAACTTAATTCTATTAGTAATCAAGATTTAATTGAATCGATAGAACCATTTAATGAATTAGCTGCTTATTATGCTTAAATGGCAATTAAAGATCTTGATTTAGATCAAATACATCATCCATTATTAAATGCATGTCATTCTCTTGCTTCAACTTTACATGACAGAGTAACATGGCATTCAACACAACTTCGTCTTGTTCAATTAATTGAACGTTTTCCTCGTTTAAAACCATTTTTAATAATATTAAATAAATATGGGTTACATTTAAAAGATATTCTTAGTGGAGAAAACAATGGTTTAGATATATTTGTTGATGATGATGATGATGAAATTGGAGAAACTTTTCAACAAGTTAAATTCCTTCGAAGTGCAACTAAAACACAATAAATTTTTCATTCGATTTGTCAACATTTACAATTACAATATGAACAACAACAACAAACTAAAGATAATTCAGTTGAGAATTATCGATTACGTATATTGTGGTTAACTGGTAGTGATTGTTCAGATGTTTTACCTATTCTTAATATTTTCATTAATTTATCATAACAAACAGGTTTATTAACTGATTTACATTATGCAGATTCTGATCCAATACAACTTGCAAATGCTCAACAAACATTTAATACACATATAATTAATCAAAGTAATTTCTCTATTATTTATGATGAAACAATTGATTTATATGATAGTAAAATACTTGAAAAAATATCGATAGAATCATTTGATATTATATTTTCTTTCAGTCTATTTCTAGGAAATCAAGATTTAACAAATGCTTTAATTGATCTTCATCGTTTACTTGTTCCAAATGGTCTTCTTTTATTACTTGAATTAGTTCATGTTCCACTTTATTTTGATCTTATTTTTGGTTTTTTTGATCAATGGTGGTCATCTGATGATAATAATCGTGCATTAAATAATATTCAACAATGAATGATATTGTTAAAACAAATCGAAGGATTTAATATTATTGAATCAACAATAAATCAAAATGAAAGTACATTAATTATTAGTCAAAAAACAACATCGAATGAAATATTACAAAGACTCGATGAACGAATAAATCAAACATGGTTAATATTTACTAAAGATGATTAAAATAATAAAAATATTTCATATTCAAAATTCGACATGAAATATTATTTGTTCTGCAATACCAATTTTATTAACTATTTATAAACAAGTATCTATTATTTTTGCATGGCAACTTGATCAAACATCACTTGATGAAAATAATGATGAGTTAGCATTTAAACAAAATGAAGAACTTATATGTGGTACATTATCACGTATTCTTCAAATAATTAAAAAATCATCACCATATTTTTATCCATTTGTATATATTCTTACAGATCATGCTCAATTTAATAATGATTCTAATCTTAATATAATTCCATCACCATTTATTGGTCTTGCACGAAGTTTAATAACTGAATATGAACGACATCGATTACAACTTATTGATCTTCAAACATCATTAAATAATAGATTAATATTTATTCATACTTTAATTGAATATATGATTGATTCAAGATATTCAAATGATACTTGTGACGTTGTTCTTCGTCTTAATCATGCAAATCAAAATCAAGTTCAACATTTAACATGGCATTATGAAATGTTACAAAATAATGATGAACAAGAGAAATCTAAATTAGAACAAATATCTATTATTCCTAAACGAGATGCAGATCAAAAACCATTTCGTCCTTGTGTACCACAATCCCGTTTTCTTTCTGAATTAACATGGAATGAAGAAGATAGAGAAAAAGAATTATTACCAGCAGGTATGGTAGAAGTTCGTGTTCATTGTGTTGGTATTAGTTTTCGTGATGTACTCAAATCACGTGGTTTGTATCCACATACACGTACTTTTGCACAATCTGATGAAAATCAACCAAAAGTTAATCGAGACACAGAACCAGGTTCAGATTTTGTTGGTACTATTGTACGTGTAGGTCCTACAACAACTAATTTTCAAGTTGGTGATCATGTTGTAGGTGCTACTAGTCATGGTACATATCATTCTCATATTATGATTAATTCACAACTTATAATACGTATTCCATCTGATTTTCCTCTTACTGATGAACAATTATGTGGTATGCCAACTCCACTTTTAACAGTTATATATTCTCTTAAATATCGTGTTCATTTGCAAGCTGGTCAAACTGTTCTTATTCATGCTGCAACAGGTGCTGCAGGACAATGGTGTATTCAATATTGTCAATATATTGGTGCTCGTGTTATTGCTACAGCTGGAACTGAAGAAAAACGACGTTTTCTTCATGAATATTATGGTATTGAACATGTATTTAATAGTCGAGATACTTCTTTTGTTAATAATATACGTGAAATTCTTCCACAAGGTGTTGATGTTATTGTTAATTCATTATCAGGTAATTTATTAAAAGAATCAATTAAATTATTAGCATATCACGGTAATTTTGTTGAATGGGGTAAACGAGATATTTATCATAATGGCAATTTATCGATGTTTCAATTACGATCAGATTGTAGTTTTCATGTGATTGACTTCGCTGGACTTCTTGATCATATATCACCTCTTATTGGTATTATGCTTAAAGAAGCAATTGATTTATTTATTCAACGTAAATTACGTGCTGTTGAACCAACAGTAACTTATGAACCATCTCAAGTAATAGAAGCATTATTAAGATGTAATAGTGGTCAAGTTATGGGTAAAACAGTTTTTCGTATAAGTTCATCTGATCAACCATTAACTATTAATAAAAAACAATCTAATAGTTTATTAAAAGGTAATCATATCTTTTTTTTTTCTTTTAATTATTATTTTTTATTTCTTAATCAATAGTTGTAAGTGATAATACAATGTTTCCATCAGAAGTTTGTAATCAAGGAACAATTTTAATATCTGGTGGTTTTGGTGGTCTTGGCTTAACAATGTCTCGATGGATGATTGAACAACGAGGTGTTAAACATATAGCACTTGTGAGTCGTCGAACATTAACTGAACTTGAAAAACCTTCGAACCCACAATATGATGAATGGTTAAGATTAAAACGAACAACAAAAGAATATAATGCTCATGTTGATGTTGTTCAAGCAGATGTAACAAATTTTCAACAAGTTCATGATTTAATTGAAAAATTTAGTAAAACCTCTAATCCTCTTCGTGGTATTATTCATAGTGCTATCGTTGCAGAAGATCGCGCTTTAAATAATTTAACACAAGACCATTTATCACTTGTTTTACCACCAAAAGTTCGTGGTGCTTAGTATCTTCATCAAGCTACACAACTTCTTCATGCTCCTATTCATTTCTTTATTATGTTTTCATCAATTCGAAATCATTTACTTGAAGTTTCATCTGCTGGTTATAATGCTGGTAATCAATTTCTTGATGCACTTGCTCATTATCGTTTTGAAAAACTTAATTTACCAGCACTGTCAATTAGTTTACCAGCTGTAAGTGGTGCTGGAATGTTTCATCGTCATAAAGAAATGCTCAGTACTTTGAAAGAGACACAAGGTTTTGAATTAATGCCAACAGTAACTGTATTCGAATTAATTGAATGTTTTCATCAAACTCAAAAGATTTGTCCATGTCCTGTTATTTTTGCTGTTAATTGGCAAACATTACATCGAAACTATCCATCATTAGCTACATCTTATCTAAGAAAAATAGTTGATCAACGTTATAAAGAGATGAAATTTGATCAAATAGCATCATCATCATCATCATCAGGAAAAAACAATTCCGCTGAGTCTAGCATGAATAAAAAAGAAACAATTATTGAACGAACTCAATCAGCTGTTGCACGATTATTAGGTGCAGCTAGTGTTGATCGTATAGATGTTGATCGTTCACTTGTTAGTCAAGGTATGGATTCATTAGCTGCTGTTTCATTATATAATTGGTTAGGTCAAGAAACTGGCATTTATATACCATTAGTTGATCTTCTTCAAGGACTTTCAATTGAAACGATTGCAACACTTGTTTATAATAAACTTAATGAAAAAGAACAAACAAAATCATCAGCTGCAAAAGAACAAGATTCAGATTTTGAGTTGATTAATGAAAATGCAGTTCAATATTCTGATATATCAACATATACTGGTTTAGAAAATATCATTTGTCTACATCGTTCGAATCAAAATAATACTTCAACTCTTTTTTGTATTACTCAAATATCAAATGATAATAACAATGAAGATTTATTTACATTTTTTATTGATAAATTATCTAAGCAAAAAGATGAAACATCATCAAATGATATCTATGCTTTACAAATACCAACAATAACATCATCATCATCATCATCATCTATATCTATATATGCTCAAAATCTTATTACACAAATGCGTCGTATTCAACCATGTGGATCTTATCAAATAGTAGCTATTCGAAACAAACCAGAAGAAACTATTGCTCATGAAATGCTAAAACAACTCAAAACACATTCACTCATTACTAATACGCAATTACATCTTTTAGATGCTCGCAAGTAAAATATATATTCACAATTATTATTTATTCAAATATTTAGAATTTAGTCACTACAAACTCGTTATTATTTTTTTTTTCTTTTTCATTACCCATGTGACAGTTTTAGCTAAAAAACTTTCCTAAAAAGTACTATTCATATTTTATTTTGAACAGTTTTATTTACTTGCAGTACTGCTATATAGTACTTTTATTATATATTTTTTGATGTATTAAACTAACATATTTTTTTTTATTATCTAATATAATATCATATAACAAAACTCAATCAATTCTCTTGTTTCATTTTAGAGTATTATCAGAAGATTGGACTTTTGATAATAATATCACTCTCATATGATGTGATCATATTCTTATTTCATATTTTCAAACATTTATTTACTTTTTCTCATCTTCTTTCTTTAATTTCTAGATTCTATTAAATTACTTATTTCACATTAAAGGATTGATTTCTTTATTATACAATGCTTTCACGCAAACGTATCATAGCAAGAACAAATGTACATAAAGAACCGGAATTTACAACTTCAGAACGAACAGAAGCTGTTGCTTCATTTGTTCAGCAAAGAATTTGGCTTCATGAACAGCTCTATTTTCATTCTTCTGACTTTTCTGTCTACAATATTTTGGTACCATTGATAGTCAAACAAGGTTCATTGTCGATCAAACGTATTCGTTCAATTTTACTCACATTAATTGAACAACATAGTGTTCTTCGTACTGCTGTTCGTTTTAATCCACAAAGTAATCAAATCGAACAATATATTCAAGCTGCTACCCATGAAATTTATTCATTTCAACATTCACATGGTATTAGTACATCAGAAGAGCTTGATCGATTACTTACCAAGGAATCGATAGGAAAATTTTTCGATTTTGAAAAAGGCAAAGTGTTAAGATGTCATATAGTGCAGCGACAAGATGATAATAATAATGCTGATGGTTTATTATATGAAAATGATATAATTGCTCTCAGTTTTCATCATATTGCATTTGACAATAGTTCACTTATGGCATTTATAAAAGCATTCAAACAAATAGATTTGGCTAATGAGCAACAACCAATACTATCAGTTCCACAATATATTGATTTTGCATTATATGAACAAGCATTGTTAGCTGATACAAATATAGATTCAAAAATGAATAAAGCACGTCGTTATTGGTCAAATCTTATGAATGGTTATGATTGGAATCGAATACAAGATTTAGTACCTCATGAAAATAAAAATGATCAAATTCGTTCTGGTCGTGCTTATTCAACTGCATTTAGTTTTGATCAAAATATTGTTGATGCAATGATTTCTTTTGCTTCATCAAATAATCTAACAATGTTTTCATTATCTCTTGCTTGTTATTATTTATTTTTATATAAATTAACTAATATGGATGATGATGATTTATGTGTTGGAAGTGTTATAGCTAATCGAACAAAACAAGAAATGAAAGATATGATTGGCATGTTTGTTAATCTTGTACTATATCGAATGAAAATGGAAGCAAATAATTCATTTGAATATCTGATACGAAAAATACAACAATTAAGTAGTGATGTTTTAGAACATTCTTGTTTACCTTATCAACATATTATTAATTCACAAGATCAACAAAATCATCAAGTATTACCTTCAACATTATTTCAATATGAATCTTTAGTATCATCAGTGACAGCAAAGAATAATATTGAATCTAGTACTATTGAAGGAAATTATGTTCTTGCTGTTTATTTTGATCGAGATCGATCACATGGTAATGGTGTTGCAGCATTTGATCTTACTTTTACAATATCACATGATTATCATGTACGAACTACAGAATGTTTTCTTGATTGTTCAATTGATATATTTAAAAGCCAAACTAATGTTGATCTACTTGCAAATCGTTTTCAATATATGCTCAAACAACTTTTCTCTTCTTCTTCTTCTTCAGTTATTCATGAACCAATCTATAAATTATCCATTGTTCTTCCAACTGAACAAGAATTTATTCACCAAATGAATGATACAGATATATCTGCAACTTATTCATGGCCGAATACTGTTCATGAATGTTTTGTTCAACAAGCACAATTATATCCACAAAAATTAGCTCTTGAACTCGATGAACAATCACTTACTTATAGTGAATTATTATATTCTGTATATTGTTTAACAAATCATTTAACTGATAAAATTCAACCAAATGAAATTATATGTCAATGTGTTGAACGGTCTTTTGAAATGATTATTGGTATGTTAGCAATCTTATCAAGTGGTGCAGTTTATTGTCCATTATCACCTTTGGATCCACCAGAACGACTTAAAACTCTTATTGAAGATACATCTGCAAAGACTCTTGTTATTCATAGTTTTACTTGGCAAACAATTCTAATGACTCATACATCATGTAATCTTATTATAACAGATTCATTTATTATGTTCAATCATATTAATTATAATAATGATCATCATATTATCAAGCCAATATCTGTTACATCTGATAATCTTGCGTATATTATTTTTACAAGTGGAACAACAGGAATACCTAAAGCAGTTATTATTTCACATTCTTATCTACTTTTATATGTTCAATCTTCTGTTGAAGTTGATGCATTGCGTACAACTGATAGAGCTATACAATTATCATCATGCACTTGGGATGTTCATATTCATGAAGTATTTGGTACTCTCCTTATGGGTGGTACTGTTATACTTTTACGTTCAGAACAAGGAAATCGTAATATGGATTATTTATCTCAAATTATTGAAATTCATCAAGCAACATATGTTTGTATTGTTCCTACATTACAAATTCTTTTGTTTGATATTGTAGAAGCACAAAAAGCAGTTCAGCGACTCAATACTCTTCGTTTAATATGGTCTGTAGGTGAGGAATATTATTAATCTTCTTTTATCAAATATTCATTTGTTTATATATATATATATATATGTTCTTGTGTAGGTGAACCAATCTCATGCCGTTTTATTGCTCGAATTCTACCTATGTTACCTATTGGATGTCAATATATAAATTTTGGTGGTGCTACAGAAGGTACAATCGCACAAATATTTCATGTTGTAACAAAAGATGATGCATTATCTGAATCAGGTACAGTTCCAGTAGGTCAACCTATGCCTTATTTTCGATGTCATATATTGGATAAATTTCTACAAATTATACCAATTGGATACATAGGTGAACTTTTTACAAGTGGACCTATTATGAATGGTTACTTAAACAGGCCTGATCTTAATACCAAAGCGTTGGTTCAACTTCCAAATGAACCTGATAAAAGTTATAGAACAGGTGATTTAGCTCGATTAATACCTTCAACTGGTAAAATTCAATTATTGGGTCGTAATGATTTTCAAGTGAAAGTAAATGGACAACGAGTAGAATTAGAAGAAATTCAAGCAGTTATTTATCAATCTAATTCATCAATTTCTAACTGTGCTGTTGTTAAAGTAGTTGAACGTGGACGAGACCATTTAATTGCATATATACAATTAAACAAAACATCTAAATCAGTTCCGTTTGATGAAAAATTAATTCGTATTAATTGTCAAGATCATTTACCACAATATATGGTTCCATCTCTTTTTATTCTAGTTGATCAATTACCATTTAACTCTAATGGAAAACTAGATAAAGCAGCACTTCCTAAACCTAATCTATCATCATTACTTTTACCAATAAATAATGATAAAATTTCTAATGATCAAGACAATGAAATATCAATGACAAATGAACAACAGCTTGTACATGATCTTTGGTGTGATATATTACAATTGGATGTAGACTCAAAAATACCTATTAATCGTTCATTTTTCTCATTGGGTGGTAATTCATTAGCTATAATGCGTCTCTTTGCACAATATCAAATAAAATTTTCTCTTGATACTAAATCATCATCATCATTTAATATTGCTTCTTTATTTCGTCAACCAACTATTGCTGAACATACTCAGATTTTTCAACAATGGCTTAATCATACTTCTTCTCAAACTCATCAACCAACTCAATTATGGTCAACTCTAAATATTTGTCAAGGTAATCTATAATTTTATTTTTCTCTTTCTCTCTCTCTATATATAAATAAAATCTATTGTTTATTTTAGCTGAAGCATCATATGGTCAACAACGTATTTTTGTTGATCAGACTATTCGTTTTTCAAATGAAACATCTGTTTATAATATTCCTTTAGTTTATCGTATCATATCTAATTCGAATAGTCAACAGATTACAACTGATCGATTACGTCAAGCTATTGATGCAATTATTGCTAAACATGCCATACTTCGAACATCATTAGATTGGAATATAGATACAAATGTTTTAGTTCAATATATTCAACAACTTAATTATAGAAATCAATATGAATTTGTAATTAGTTATGTTGAAAATGATGAAGAAATAACAAAAATAATTAATACAGAAATTACAAGTTCAAAATTATTTGATATTAATCGAGGCATTGTATTACGATGTCACATAATTAAATATAGTTCTTCCAGAAAAGATGAAGAAATATGTTTAGAAAACAATGATATTATTATTTTTAATCTCCATCACATTGCATTTGATGGTGCTTCTCGACGAATATTTTTTAGTGATCTTAAATATAATTTAGAATATGATAGTACATTAATAAATAATGAAAATCAATTTCAATACATTGATTATTCAGTTTATGAAAAGCAAATGGATATAATATCATCTTATCATTTCTGGCAATCACATCTTGATGGATTGAATTTAGAACGTCGTATAATGTTACCTTTTGATCGACATCGTTTATTAGCTGATCAACATTCAGGTTTTGCTCATCTTATTGATATTCCATTTGATAATGATTTAATACATTCATTTCTTGATTATGCTTCTTCACAAGATATCACACCATTTCAATTAGGTCTTACCATATTTTATACATTTTTATATAAATTAAGTCAGAATCAAAATGATCTATGTATTTCATGTATTCATGCTAATCGATATAGAACAGAATTACAAAATCTAATTGGTATGTTTGTTGCAACATTACCACATCGAATTCAGATTCATCCTACTTATTCATTCAATCATCTTATCAAACAAGTTCAAAATGAATTTTATTCAATTCTTGAACATACACATTATCCTCTTCAACAGATACTTCAAGATTTAGATTATAAACATTCATCTGCTGCTTTTCTCAATATATTATTTGATTTCATTACTTATTCATCTGATACTGATCTTCTATCTGTAAATCAAACACAATTTCAACCAGTATCATTGAAACAAATGCAAAATGTTGTTAAATTTGATATGAAACTATTATTTTTTCATGATCCAACAGTTCAAAATCAAACAATATCATGTTCTCTAATCTGTTCACAGGATGTGTTTGATAGCGAAACAGTAGAAGAATTATCAAAACAATTTCAACATCTTCTTTCACAATTGTTTATTAAACATCCATCTTCATCTGATTTAGTTAATCAACCAATATCGAAATTATCTTTTTGTCGAGAAAATGAATCTAAAGAAATACAACAAACAATCTTTCGCCGATTACCTAATATTAAGAATGAAGGTATGATTATTTGTATAGACTTCTATCTTATATAGTCTTTGTTCTGTTAAGGACCGGCTTCTTATGCACAATCTCGTATTTGGCTTGATGAACGAATTCGATTCGATCCAGATAAAGCACAAGTTGCAATCTATAATATGCCTTTTCTCTATCGTCTTCATTCAAAACATACATTATCAACTACAGAACTTTACCATGCACTTCAACTTATTGTTAAAAAACATCAATCACTTCGAACATCAATTATTTTCGATAATGAAACAAATAAACTCATACAACGAATTATTGATATCAATGATCACACTAGAAAACTATTTACATTTATTGAAAGTACTTTCGAAACAGATGAAGATCTGAATAAAATTATGTATGATGAGAAATGCAACTCTCAACTTTTTCATCTTGGTCAAGGTCTTGTCTTTCGATGTCACATTCTCTATTATAAACAAATTTCTTCAAATAATCTTCTTTGTGATAAAGATATAATTATTTTTAATTTTCATCATGTTGTATTTGATTTCCCATCAATGAAAATATTTCTTCATGATCTCAATCAAGCATATATAACGAATCAACTACCTATCAATCATAATACTGATCTACGTTATCTTGATTGTATATATTTCTCATATTTGTCTTTGTTAATAGATCGATCTTATCTCTTTTCTTTTCTTTTTATTTAGATGCTCTTATTGAACAACAAATGCCAATGACTAGTGCAAGTATGTTTTGGCTTGATACTCTTCTTGGTTGTAATCTTGATCGATCTTTATCATTACCCTGTGATCGACATCGTCTCTCAAATGAACATAGAACTGGTCATACAACATCAATCTCATTTGATTTTGGTCAAGATCTTTCATATGATTTTCTTAACTATGTATTAACAAACAATATAGAACTTCAACATCTAGCACTTGCCGCTTATTATATGTTCTTATTTAAATTAACTAATGGAGAAAGATATATATATGTATTGGAATGAATACACATACTCGATATAAAGATGAACTTAAATCAATCATTGGATTATATGAAAATCTTATTCCATTGCGATGTCAATCAGATCGTAATGATTCATTTCATCAACTAGTTGAATATGTTCAAGGAATGGCAAGAAATTGTATGAAATATTCATATTTTCCTCTTCAACATATTCTTGCACAACATTCTGATTGTTCAAAGCCTACATTTCTTGATGTGTCTTTTGATTTTGTGATTATTGAAAAGAAAATAATGATTGGTAATAGTGAACTTTGTAGTATTCCATTATCAACTACAATGAATGAAGATGAAGATGTGACCAAGTTTGATTTTATTCTTACTATTCAATATGATCTCAACATAAATCAATTCTCATGTATAATTAATGCATCACTTGATTTATTCAATCAAGAGGCAATAAATAAAATTTCACAACAATTTCATCCAATATTATATGATCTGTTTACATCTGTTAATGATAAAATGAAGAATAAATCAATCTATGAAATATCAATAATGTTACCTAATGAAAGATTACTTATACAATCAATGAACAATACACAAGTATTGTTTCCTTCTGCCACTTGTATGCATCATGAATTTATTTATCAAGTAATACAACATCCACAAAAAATAGTTGTTGAACTTGATGAACAGTCATTAACATATACAGAACTTTTATATTATGTTCAACAACTTTCTCTCGTCTTAATTAACAAATACCATGTGAAATCGGGTGATATTATTTGTCAATGTGTAGAGCGAAGTTTATCTACGGTAAATATATTTAGAAAATATTGTTTACAATAATATGTGTGTAATATATCCTTTATTTCTCTTTAGGTCACTGGCATTTTATCAATTATTATGGCTGGTGGTGTCTATTGTCCTTTATCATCACAAGATCCTTCACAACGTCTACAAATTCTTGTGAAAGAAATTCAAAGTCATTTAGTTCTTGTTCATTGGTTTATACGCATTCTTTTTGAAATCGATATTGTAACTTTAAATATTGATACAATTATAAATAAAGAAGCAAATTCTACTAATATTCATCTGAATCAAATGTCAGATGTACCAATAACATCAAAAAATATTCTCTTTGTAATTTTTACTAGTGGATCAACTGGTATTCCGAAAGCGGTTTGTATAATATCTATTCTTTTTTGACTATTTGTATTTTTTTGGTGTATTCATTTTTTATTAGGTTCAACTACGCCATCGAAATTTTACTCGATTTTTACGCTCATTTGTTTGTGTTGATATGTTAATAAAAACTGTACAATAATACAGATGGCTCGATATTCTTTTGATAATCATCTATTAAGTCTTGTGGATACAGTAATTATTGGAGCTACATTAAAAATGCTTCGACCAGAAGATCATATGGATTTAGATTATCTTGCAGGAGTATTGAATGAAAAGCAGATAACTGTTATGCAAGCTGTTCCATCTTTATGTAATAGTCTATTTAATTTTCTCAATACTACTAGTCGAAAATCGTCAGTACAATGGCTACGAACTGTATGTAGTAGTGGTTAGTAATTGTTCTATTATTAGCATATTCTTTTTAGATTAGTCTAGCATAGGTGAAGTTCTCAACAATAAACTAGTTAATCTATTAAAAAGTCAAGTGAGAAGTGAATGTCGAATTCGAAATCATTATGGTCTAGCTGAACTTACTATTAATTGTACCAATCATCTAATTGATCTAAACAAAGATCAAACAGATAGTCCCATAGGTCAATCTCTTCCCAATTATCATTTTTTAATATTAGACAAGTTCTTACAAACTGTTGGTATTGAACAGGAAGAGAAACTAGTTGTTGGAGGTGTTAATGTTTTTGCTGGATATCGTGGTCGTGATGATTTAACAGCTAACGTAATGATTAATATTAATGGTTAAATATTTTATAAAACAGGTGATCTTGTTCGAATGAATAACAATGGATTGATTCATTATGTTGGTCGGAGAGATTTTCAAGTGAAATTACGTGGACAACGTATTGAATTACAAGAAATTATACAATGTTTACTTATGTTAACATCCATTACTGCATGTGTTGTTATCAAATGGGATGAAAATCATCTTTTTGCTTATGTTCAAAGTGATAACATTAATGTTGAACAATTACGTCATCATTGTCAATGTAATCTACCATCACATATGATTCCATCAATATTTATTATACTTGAAAAATTACCTTTGAGTCCAAATGGAAAAGTAGACCGAAAATGTCTTCCACCACCAGATTTATCATTATTAACTCTCTCATCAACATCATCAACAATAGCATTAGAAAACAGATCTAATCTTCCACAAAATCAATTACAAAAACAGATTCATGATATTTGGTGTGAAATTCTTCGATATATTGGACAACAAATTTCAATAACTGCAAATTTCTTTAGTATTGGTGGTCATTCACTTTTATTTATTGAACTTTATCATCGATATAAACAATTATATGATTTTGATAATCGTGTACTTTCTATTGCCTTATTTCTTCAACAACCAACTATTCTTCAACATTCACAATTACTTCAATCTATTACAATCAATCAAATGAAATCAGAACATTGGCATACACTACATATCAATCAAGGTAATAAAAAATTGTAATGTTAATATTCAAAAAATAAACTAAAATATTGTTTTTTTTTCTCTCTCATTAATAATGAAATTTTTTAGGTATTGCATCTTTTGCTCAAGAACGTATTTTTCTTGATGAACAAATGCGTTTTTCTAACAAAATTACTATCTACAATGGATTGACTGCTTTAGAAATTATTCAAGGTTCAATATCAATAGATCGTCTATTAGAAGCTATTGAATATATTTTAAATAAATATAAAATATTACGCACATTTGTTACTTTTAATAATGATATCAAATTTTATTAAGTCTAAAATACGCGCAACTGTCAACGACCCGACTATTGCCAGACTCTTGTTGCCATATAATCATCTTTTTGGTATCAGACGTCCCTGTGGTGGCACTGGTTATTATGAAACATTTAATCGCAATAATATCACACTTGTTGATCTTCGTTATAGAGTCGTCGATGAAATTCAGACAACAGGAGTTCGAGTTGGGAACAAGACATATGAAGTAGATGATATCGTTCTTGCACTTGGATTCGATGCCTTCACTAGTGCATTATTCAATATAGATATTCACGGTCAATCAGGGAAGACAATTCAAGAAAAATGGGAAAAAGGATGGCGTACTAATCTAGCTCTGATGATCGCTGACTTACTAAATTTATTTACGATTAGTGGTCGCGGTGCTCCATCTGACTTAACTAATATGGTTCCACATATCGAACAACATGTTAAATGGATAACAAAATGTTTAGAATATCTACGAACGCATCATATTAATATGATAGAACCCACTCTAGAGGCAGAGAATACTTGGGTTAAACATGTAAATGATGTTGTCGAAAATACTCCTTTTCGAATATTCAAGTCAATCTACAACGGACCAAATATTCCCGGAAAACTATGAGTCTTTATACCTTATGTAGGAGGCTTTGATATTTATATGGAAAAATACGAAAAAATTGCCAAGAATGACTATGAGGGTTTTCATCTGATGAAGTAACTACGATCATCACAGCATGGGTGATGTAAAACATTCATATTAATTTTAATTTTCATATAATTTCATGAAATAGTATCGTACAGTTTTATTCCTTTTTTTGATTCGATATGAGTGTCGATGAGAACAATTATATTTGCTTTATTCTTTTCAGATAATTCTATTTCTCATAGTACTTGTTTATTAGGCTTCTGCTACTTAAAAAATTTAAATACAAAATGTCAACATTGATGGAAACGGCTTTATTACAAAAAGTTCAAGAACAAGAAATGATGCTTCCACCAGCATCATCAGCTATTCCTGCTGCTAGGTGTTCGCAAGGTGCTGCGTCTTTCGCACAAGAACGAATATGGCTTGATGAAAAGATCTATCATGATCCATCAATATCACCTGCTATGCATAATTTTGTTTTACCGTTGGTGATTAAGCATGGCTCAATGTCAATCGAGCGCATTCGTTCGGCCGTTGTTGCTGTTCTTGAACAGCATGAAATACTTCGAACTGCAATTTACTTCGATAAAAATCGTAATATGTTAGTCCAAGAGGTGCAGCCTGTTGTCAACAATGGTGCTTATTCGTTTGAAATAACAGCAAACGATATACAAAGTCCTAATGAAGTTGCTGATCTACTTAGAAATGAATCGGTCAAGCATTTTGCTGAATTAAAACAGGGTTTAGTTGTTCGTTGTCATCTAGTTAAGGTGGCATCTGACGATGACATGAAAAAATTATATCCGCAAGATCTAGTTATTTTTATATTTCATGGTGTAGCATTCGATTATAGTTCTATTAGTCCGTTCCTTGCTGCATTTACAAAAGCATACGATCAGATGGAATTGAATGTTGAAAGGTTACAATATATCAGTTTCAGCCTATATGAGCGTCAACAATTCGTTAATATCTCCGAAGACTCTCAAATACGAAGAGCCCAACAGTTTTGGTCAAAAATGATGGATGATTACAGCCTTGATGCAAATTATCCGACACCATTTACGCGCCCATTCGACACAAAAAAGCGTTCGGGAGAAGGGCATAGCACATCATTTATACTGGATTCGATACTTGTCAAAGGTCAGATGAAATTTGCATCGTTGCATAATTTGTCTACGTTTCATACAGCATTAGCGTGCTTCTTTCTCTTCATTTATGAACTCAATGATGGTACTATTAGTGACTTGTGTGTGACCTGTCCGAGAGAAAATCGATCACTCGTTGATACAAAATTCATGATTGGTACGTTTGCAAATTTATTACCATATCGTATCAAAATTAATGCAAATGAAAGTTTTATTAACTTGGTGCAGCGAATTTGTCAACTGGACATGGACATTCTTAATCACTATCAACTGCCTTATCAACAGATCATCAGGGGTAATAGGGAGTTATATTCAAGCAAGATTCCATTTCATTTTCAATATGAAGAGATGCACTCTTCTTCAACTAGTGAAATGAAATCGATAGCCAAGACGAATGATGTGATATTAAGTTTATATACTGAACAACCTTGGCTATATGGTAATGGTACTGCTTCTCATGATATGAATGTAAAAATGATTCATAATCAGTCCAGCCAAACGACTTATTGTATTTTTGAATGTAGCGCTGATTGTTATGATGAAGTAATAGTGTCCAACATTGGTCGATATTTTCAGAATCTACTTTTACATATCTTCACTGAAAATATGAAAACTATTGGATTCGACCCACTTTTTGAAAAAATTGGAAATCTTTCTCTTTTACCAATGAACGTTGAAACTTTATCAAACGTCATTGAATCACTACGAAATTTCTCCGATATAAGTAAGTGCTTCTAAGAAAACTCGTTTCTAATTCTTCTTCACATATTTGCATGAATTAAAGCTCTTACATGATGCGTAACTTGTAGAAATATTCTAAACCCCTTCGAACATAAAAATGTATAACTTCAGCTATTTGCGAGAGATTCGAGTATTTAACTATGAGAATAAACCTAATTAGTGTGTAGGAATAATATGTGACTATCATAGAACCAGCTTCATATGCTCAACATCAAATATGGCACGATGAAGAACGTCGTTTGCATTCGGATGGACCACAATTGGCAACATACAATATGGTATTCTGCTATCGTCTTGCAGCTGATCATACCTTATCTGTTCAGCAGCTTCGTCACGCACTCGATCTTGTTGTTGACAAACATCAATCCTTGAGAACGGCACTTATTTTTGATACTACAAAAAACACTCTCACACAACGAATTGTTGACCAACAGAGTTATAAAAACAATCCGTTTTCTATAGTAGAAAGCATTTATGAAACAGATGAACAATTGGATGAAATTATGCACAACGAGACACACAATCCTCATGTTTTCGATCTTGCCCAGGGTCTTGTCTTTCGATGTCATATTGTTCGTTATAAACAGGTTCCTACCGATGATGTTATCTCCGATAACGATATCATCATCTTCAATTTTCATCATGCCTCGTTTGACTATCCATCAATGAAGATATTTCTTCATGATCTTCATCAAGCATACACCACAAGTCAACTACCCAATGATGACAGCACCAACGGACTTAGCTATCTCGACTGTAAATATCCATACTTCTCTCTTTATAATCATATCATGTCTTTCTCTCTTCTTTAGATGCTGTTATTGAACAACACATGCCTATGATTGGTGCAAGCATGTTCTGGCATGATGCTCTGCATGACTGCAAACTAGATCAGTCTCTCTCATTGCCATATGATAGATATCGACCTACGAATGAATATCGATCTGGTTTTGTAACATCCATTTCATTCGATTTAGACCGAGATCTTTGTGACACTTTCCTTCACTACACATCTTCGCAAAACATCTCACTTGAACATCTGGCGTTGTCTATGTATTTTGTCTTTCTATGTAAACTAACGAATGGAGAAACAGATCTATGCATTGGAATGGACGTAGATGGTCGATACATAGATGAACTTAAATCAGTGATTGGTATGTTTGTCAATACTATTCCTTTGCGTTGTCAACTAGATCCACAATGGTTTCTACATAAACTTGTTAAACATGTTCAAGAGATGCTAAGAAACAGTCGCAAATACTCTTATTTTCCTCTTCAACGTCTCCTAGATCAACAGTCACGCGCTTTGAAACCTGTATTTCTTGATACATCATTCGAGTTCATACGATATTCACCACAAGATCTCGGCAAAGATGTGATGATAGGTGATAGCCATCTTTCTGTGATGCCTATTTCGAGTAAGATTAGTGAAGATGACATCATGAACAAGTTTGACTTCATTCTTAGTATTCAACATAATTTCGATATGAATCAACTCTCTTGTACAATCAATGCATCGCTTGACTTGTTTAATAGAGAAACGGTAGAGAAGATTGCACAACGATTTCATTCAATGTCCAAACAATTGTTGACATCTATTCATGATCAAACAACTCAATCCATCTATGAGTTATCATTCATCATGCCAGATGAAAGATTACTCATGCAATCAATGAATAATACACAAGTCTCATTTCCTTCGATCACTTGTATTCATCAAGAGTTTGCTTGTCGAGTATTGAAACATCCACAAAAACTAGCTGTTGAACTTGATGAACAATCATTGACATATTGTGAACTTTTATATTATGTTCAGGTGTTATCTTTAACTCTTGTTAATGAATATCTTGTCACTCCAGGTGAGATCGTGTGCCAATGTGTTGAGCGAAGTTTGTCAATGGTAAGTTGATTAGGAGAGAAAACGATTGATGTAAGTATAAAATTAATTTTGACTAGGTGATTGGTATTATGTCAATTGAAATGGCTGGTGGTGTTTACTGTTCATTGTCACCTCGTGATCCACAACATCGTTTGCATACATTCATACAACAAACACAAAGTCGTCTTGTTCTTGTTCATTGGCTGACAAAAATGAAGTTTAATAATGATATTCTATCAGCTGATATTCATTCGATACTCGCTAATAATGATGTAATGAGCGATGCTGATTTTGATCGACTATCAAGTATTACAGTTACACCTAATGATATTTCTTTTATCATTTTCACAAGTGGTTCAACTGGAATACCGAAAGCGGTAAGTGAATACTAGAATTTTTGTTTTCCATTTCTATTCCTGCCCATTCTAATAGATTCAATATCGCCATGAAAATTTCATTCGTTTTATATATTCGTTTGGGAGCGTTACCACATTGAAGAACGATGATTTGGTTGTCCAGATCGTTCGATGTACTTATGATGGTCATCTCCGGCAAATAGTTGGTATTTTATTAATTGGCGCTACATGCGTCATGCTACATCCAAGAGGAATGACTGATTTTGAGTATCTAGCTGATGTGTTATACAACAAACAAATTACACATTTCAGTACTGTACCAGCTTTAATTCAAAATTTCTTTAGTTTCCTCATTCAGTATAAGAAAACATATGCTGTGAAGTATTTCCGATTACTTTGTAGTGCAGGTAAGGGAAAAAAGACGCTTTTTGTGATCTCCTTCGCACTGCACTTTTGTTTCGATAGGCGAAGCATTTCCTTCCAAACTGATTGATCTGATCCAAGAGAGCAATATTCCCAATTGTACTTTATGGAATTTATATGGTCCAGCTGAAGCTACTATAGTTTCTACCACATATAGAATACATCCTATGGCTAATACACAAAGTATTCCAATTGGTAGACCACTTTCTAATTATCGATGTATGATTATGAATGAATATTCACAACAATCAATCACCAATCAAGAAGGTGAACTGTTTGTAGGAGGAGTGGGTGTCTTTGCTGGATATCTTGGACGTGATGATTTAACTGCAAAAGCTCTTGTTGAAATAGATGGTCAACTATTTTATCGAACAGGTGATCTTGTTAGAATAGATAACAATGGTCTTCTTCATTATCAAGGAAGAAAAGATCATCAAATCAAATTACGTGGACAACGAATTGAGCTTGGTGAAATCGAACGATGTTTACTTAACATTGCATCTATATCTGCTTGTGTTGTCATAAAATGGAATGATGATTATTTAGCTGCCTATGTTGAATCTTCTCATATAAATGAAGAAGAACTGCGTCAACATTGTCAATCTCATCTTCCACCACATATGACACCATCAATATTTATTATTCTTCATAAATTACCTCTGAATCAAAATGGAAAGGTAGATCGAAAATCTTTACCAACACAGAAAATTTTATTTCATTCGTCTGACACGATACATCATCAACTTGTAGAACCAAGCAATGAGCTTGAAATCTATATTCATTCATTGTGGTGTGAGATTCTCTCTCAAAGCAGAATATCTACTAATACAAATTTTCTTAGTATTGGTGGTCATTCTCTCTTACTCGTTCAATTATACCATAGTTATAAGATGACACTCAACATTGATAAGACTAAGATCAATATTTTTGAACTCTCCCAACATCTCACCATTGCTGATCATGCTCGCCTCATTCATCAATCACTAGATGATCCAGAAACATATCAAAAACTTTTGTCTGCTGTACATAATATGCAAGGTATATTGTATTGCCTAATCAATTTCGTACACGTATTACATTTTACTTTTTCTTCTTATTGATAGAAACATCTATTCAAAAGCATACTCGCTCGATCTCTCAAGAGAATATCATACTTGTCGTAGATGAGTTCTCAAGATATGAATCATTTCCCGTTACTCCTATTCAACTAGCATATCTAATTGGACGTGAAGGTGTTATTGAACTTGGCCATGTTTCTACTTTTGCCTATAGAGAATATGATTTCTCAACATCGTTTGACATCGAATGCTTCGAACGAGCATTGAATTATTTAATCCAACGGCATGAAGCATTGCGTCTTATCTTTCCGTCTCATACTGAGCAGAAAATTCTCAAAACAGTTTCCTATTATACTATATCTATACTTAACTTAGATGATGTTCAGTCTTCCCAAAAACATCTCCTAGAACGACGAGAACAACTATCACATCAGATACGACCAGCTAATCAATGGCCATTATTTGATTTTCAAATAACTCGTTTTATTAGTGATGACGGTTATAAAATACGGTTGCATTTTGGTTTCGATTTACTGATCTTGGATTTTTGGAGCATAAACTTAGTTTTACATGAACTAAATCAATTGTACTACAACCTGAATGATGTCTTAATAGAACTAAAACTATCTTATCGCGATTACATTCTGGCAGAACAACAATGGAACTACACTACCATTAATAGCAACGATAGACAATATTGGATAAATCGTCTAAAATCATTTCCATTAGGTCCAAATTTACCATTACAGTGTTTGCCAAATGAGATACATGTACAACGTCATTGCAATGCAGTAGCAGTATTAGATCGATTACAGTGGCAAAAACTAAGAAAACATATTACCGATCATGGGCTAACACCAGCAGGTTTCTTAGCGTCAATTTATGCTTTGGTATTGGGTAAATGGAGTGAAAATAAACATTTCGCTTTGAATCTGCCAGTTTTCAATCGATTACCTATTCATCCACAAGTTAATCAAATAGCAGGAGATTTTACAACAGTTATTCCGTTGGAAATCAATTTGGATAAGGTAGTCACTTACTACGAATTTCTTCACACTGTGCAGAAACAATTATGGAACGATCTTGAACATATATCTTATGATGGTGTCTCATTTATTCGTGAGTTAATGCAGGTGCATCAGACAAGAGAAATTCTTTTACCGTATGTTTTCACATGTGGGATAGATCTTGAAGATATTCGTGAGAAAAATGTTGAACACAATATATTTTTTGATCAAGAACCGGTTTATGCGATTAGTCAAACACCGCAAGTTTTTCTTGATCATATAGTAATGGAAATTGATGGTTGTTTATCAATAAATTGGACATATGTAGAGAATTTACTTCGAAAGGAAATGCTCAATCATATGCATGATACATTTGTTGATTTACTTGTCAAACTGGCTTCGTTCGATGAAACATGGCAAAAGCCCATATGCGTCTCTTTACCCTCTGAACAACAAGAACGACGATTAGATTTCAATCAAACACAATGGGGATCAAACGTTAAAGATAAATTACTTCATTCACTCGTTATTAAACAAGCTGAATTAACACCTAATGCATTAGCTATTCTCTCTTCTCAAGTAAATCTAACATACAGACAGCTGATGAATCGTGTCTATTCATTAGCATATCACCTACAACAACAACATGAAATAAAGTCCAATCAACTAATTGCTATTCTCATGACAAAAGGATGGGAACAAGTAGTCGCTTGTTTAGCTATTTTAGTGTTAGGTGGTGCTTATTTACCTTTGGATGTTGATTCACCCTACAATCGTCTTTGTTCATTAATCGAAGAAACTAATGTCACCATTCTTCTTACACAATCTCATTGCAAACATGTATTTCCACATCTCTCAACTATTTCAGTCGATACATTCACAACTGGTGATATATATCTATTTCCATTTCCTATCAAACAACAATCATCAACTGATTTAGCTTATATTATTTACACATCTGGATCAACTGGAAAACCAAAAGGTGTTATGATTAGTCATCAAGCTGTTGTAAATACTATTTTAGATATGAATTCAAGATTAGAAATCTCAGAGAATGATAGAATATTTGCATTATCACATCTCAATTTTGATTTATCAGTTTATGATATGTTTGGAATGTTGATTGCTGGCGGAACTATAGTAATTCCAGATCATGAAGATTATAAGAATCCTCAACATTGGTATGATATGATAATTAAACATCATGTTACTATTTGGAATAGTGTTCCGATGTTAATGCAAATGTTTGTTGAACAGCTCAAACATACAAATAATCATAATCAATTACGACATATTTTATTAAGTGGTGATTGGATACCATTATCTTTACCCGAATCAATACAAATAGCGTTTGGTCAACAAGTGACAATAACTAGTTTAGGCGGTGCAACAGAAGCATCGATTTGGTCAATTGCCTATACTCTACCAAAAGAAATACCACAAGAATGGAAATCAATTCCTTATGGAATACCATTAAGAAATCAACAATATTATGTTTATGATTCACATCTACATGATTGTCCTGAATGGGTCATTGGTGAATTATATATTGGTGGTGAAGGTTTAGCTAGTGGTTATTGGAATGACCAAGCAAAAACACAATCAAGTTTTATTATCCATCCACTAACTAATGAACGTCTTTATCGAACAGGTGACTATGGTCGCTTTTTACCAAATGGATATATTGAATTTACGGGACGAAAAGATTTTCAAGTAAAAGTATATGGTCATCGTATTGAACTTGGTGAAATTGAACATCACTTACAACAACATCCAGATATTCATCAAGCTATTGTTAATATTGATGACAAATCCCAACGTCTAGTGGGATACATCATGCCCGAGAAGCGTTCTACAATCAAAGATGATTTCCATGGATCAGATATATCGATAATTGATTCAATTGAGCGATTCAGTTTTAAACTAGCCAGACATGGTTTATTATCCATAGAAGACGCAATCGAGACTTTCGCACTTACTAAGCCTGAACAAACAAAAGTATTAGTTGATACCTATTATGTTCGGAAGAGCTATCGGCAGTTTACTAATAAAACTGTTGAAAAGTCCGATATTGAATATTTATTAACAGAATGCTATCGTCGAAATAGTACATGCAGTGCCATAGAGTCATCACTAAATTTCGACAGTCTCGGCAGATTCCTATCATCGTTGATATCAATCCATCTTCCTGATCAAGTATTACCAAAGTATCGTTATGCATCTGCTGGAAGTCTTTATCCAGTTCAAGTATATGTCGAACTATGTTCTCCAATTAATAACATCCCACCAGGCTTCTATTATCACCATCCAGTCAATCACAGCCTCAGTTTCATCGGAAAAGCTACTCACGATGACAATGCGAGCATTCGCTTGCATTTTGTTGGTAGATCAGCAGCAATTTCTCCGCTCTATGGGATTAAATTGGGCACCCGATTTTGTACCTTAGAAACTGGTTATATTGTAGGATTATTGCAACAGGAAGGATCGTCTTTAGGTTTCAAGTTGTCGAACATTACTGAATCAATACTAAACATTTCAAATGATTTAGTTTTACAAGAAAATGATACCTATCAGTGCTTTTCAGTTATACCGATGAAGCCTGGACATTCTCTTGATAACGATGAAATGAAAAGTGCTCATCCGAACATATTTGTGTATTTAAAATCACCCGATTACATGCAACATCAATGGTTTATTTATGACAAACTAAGCAATCTTCTTCGAGTTCATCCTGTGATATCAAGTACAGAACAAGGGCAAGCACTACCTCTTTTCAGTGAGGATGATGACACTGAAATTATTTTTTATAATTGTCAAGCTGCTATATTTTTCGTTGGAAAAGCTGATCACTATTTGGATGCGGGCACTATTGGATATTTAATAATGTGTACAGGTTTGGAAAATGATATTGGAATGTGTCCTATTGGTAGTCTCGATGGCTTTCCATTGAATATCAATAATGCACTTGATGAAATTTTAAATTCATCCGATTCAGAGAATCATAATATAGTATTACATCAGTTTCTTCTTGGAAAAATTAGTGAAGAGCAGAAATATGAACGAACTGTTTCAAAAACTAAGACAATAGCTAATTACAATCAGGCGTTGCAAACATATTTGAGTTCAACACTTCCTAACTATATGATACCATCATTTTTTGTCACTCTTCAAACGTTTCCATTAAGTTATAATGATAAAATTGATAGAAAATCGTTACCACAGCCAGATACATCAAGTATCAATGCAGAAGAAAGTTTTATAGCACCTAGTGACGACTTAGAGAAAATGTTAGCAAATATTTGGCAAGAATTATTAGGTAGTGATCGTATTGGCTTACGTGATAATTTTTTCTTGCTTGGTGGAAACTCTTTACTTGTTATTCGATTGAAATCAAAGATCGAAAATACTTTAGGAATTAGTTTACCAATGAAAGTTTTTTACGAAAATCCATTGCTACATAGTATGGTTGGTCAATGTAAGATCGAAATGAAGAAGCAGCAGCAAAACTCCAAAGAAGTCATGGCAATGGTTGTGAACACAGATGAAAAGCACCGCTATGAACCATTTCCTTTAACAGATATTCAACAAGCATATTTAATCGGCCGTAGTGGCTATATTGAACTTGGCAATGTGTCTGGATATGGTTATCAAGAGTATGATTCGCCAAAGTTGAACATCGAACGGTTTGAAGAAATATTCAATCGCTTAATCCAACGGCATGAAGCGTTGCGACTCGTTTTTCCATCCACAACCGAGCAGCAAATTTGTCAGCGTGTACCATATTATAAAATTAAGATTCTGGATCTTAGACAGCAGCCCAAAGAAGTTGTTAATCGAGAGCTCAAAAAACGACGAACAGTTTTATCTCATAAGATTTTGCCTGCTGACAAATGGCCGCTTTTTGACATTCAAATTACACGCTCGAATGATGAAGAATTCAGACTACACATCGGCTTTGACATTCTTATTTTGGACTGGTTTAGTTTCAATATCATGTGGCATGAATTTAACCTTATGTACCACAATGATGAGCTTGATTTACCGGCGTTCAGTTTATCCTTTCGTGATTACGTTCTTACTATGGAGGAATATAAACTAACAGCTGCTTACCAAAATGATGAGAACTATTGGAAAAAACGTCTAACATCATTTCCGATCGGACCAACTTTATATTTACAGTGTTTACCACATGAAATATATGAGCAGAGATTTGTTCGCATTTCTAAAACATTGACTCAACAGGTTTGGCGCAAATTGAAAGAATACATTCGAGAATACCAGTTGTCTTCAGCTGGCCTGTTAGCGACTGTTTTTGCACTAGTATTGGCTAGATGGAGCGACCAAAAACATTTTGCAATTAATATGCCCATTTTTAACAGGATGCAAATTCATTCAGAAATCAATCATATAATGGGAGACTTTACATCAATCATTCCACTCGAAATCAAATTTTACGAAGAAACCAACATGAGCATTATGGATTGTGTTCGGCATATTCAAGTACAACTGTGGGATGATATTGATCATGCTTCTTATAGTGGCGTTGCATTCATAAATCATCTAAAACGAACACGCAACACTCGAGATATTGTACTGCCGATTGTATTTACATGTGGAATCGATGCAAATGATCTCGATCGAAACCAAATCATGTATACTGATCGCAGTTTTTTCCATGACATGCCGACATATGCCATATCACAAACACCACAAATCTGGCTCGATAATCAAATCTATGAAGACGAAAACGAGCAGTTAGTGGTTGGTTGGGATTATATTGAGGGTTTATTTCCAGTTGAAATGGTAGCTGATATGCATGATACTTTCATCAACATCTTGTTTAGTTTGACAAAGTCAAGAGAAACTTGGGATTGCTCATATGCATTCGCTTTACCTCGTCATCAAGCCGAACGACGTTCAACATACAACAAAACAGATCTATCCTTTTCTCACGCGAATAACCTAATGCAGATTCCAATAATTGAACAATCGGAGCGAACACCACATGCATTGGCTGTCATTTCTTCACGTGGAAATCTTACATATAAAGAGCTAATGAATCGTGCATATTCTCTAGCATATCATTTACAACAAAAACAAGGTGTACAGTCAAATCAGTTAATTGCTGTTTTCATGGAAAAAGGTTGGGAACAAGTTGTGGCATGTTTAGCCATCTTAATATCAGGTGCTGCATATTTACCACTAGATATTGATTCTCCACATGATCGCCTTAGCTCATTGCTCGAAGATGCTGACGTTGAAATTATTCTCATTCAATCTAATTATCAACTACCGTTTATACATTTCACAACCATTGCAGTTGATACATTCACTGATAATATATATCCAATTCCATTTCCTATGGAACAACAGAAACCAACTAATCTAGCATATGTTATATATACATCAGGTTCCACCGGCAAACCAAAAGGCGTCATGATTAGTCATCAAGCAGTTCTTAATACAATTCTTGATATGAAATCTCGACTAGAAATCACTCCTAACGATAGAATATTTGCATTGTCTCATTTAAATTTTGATCTGTCTGTCTTCGATATATTGGGAATGTTGATCACTGGTGGAACTATTGTCATACCTCATCATCAACATTACAAAGATCCAAAACATTGGTATGATATGATGATCGAACATCGAGTCACAATTTGGAATAGTGTTCCAATGCTCATGCAAATGTTAACAGAACATTTAAAGGAAAATCTCATGGAGAGTCACTTGCGACATATTCTGATAAGTGGTGATTGGATACCTTTATCTTTACCGAAATCTATAGGAAAAATATTCGGAGAACATGTGAAAATAACTAGTTTGGGTGGCGCTACTGAAGCATCTATTTGGTCAATTGCCTATACTCTCCCAAAAGAAATACCACAAGAATGGAAATCGATTCCTTATGGAATACCACTACGAAATCAACATTACTATGTTTATGATATACATCTTGATGATTGTCCTGAATGGGTCACTGGTGAACTGTACATCGGTGGAATGGGATTAGCTAATGGCTACTGGAAAGATCAAGAAAAAACGCAATTCAGTTTTATTATTCATCCATTAACTAATGAACGTCTTTATCGAACAGGTGATTATGGTCGCTTTTTACCAAATGGATATATTGAATTTACGGGACGAAAAGATTTTCAAGTGAAGTTACATGGTCATCGACTTGAACTTGGAGAAATCGAATATCAATTACAACAACATCCAGATATTCAACAAGCTATTGTTAATATTGATGACAAATCCCAGCACTTAATTGGATATATTATGCCAGAAAAACATTCTATTTATATTGAAGAATACGATTCAACAGAGGTGTTAATCGTTGATTCTATTGAACGCATCAATTTCAAGCTTGCAAGACATAGTATAAGATGTCAAAATAAGGTAGTAAAAAGCTTTGCTTTAACAAAACCAAAGCTTACAGAAACATTAATCAATACATATTATATGAGAAAAAGCTATCGACAATTTACAAATGAAGCTATTGAAAGATCTACTATCGAAAAGTTATTAAAAAATTGTCACAATAGCAATAATAATGAGAAAATATCTTTATCTCATCTCGATTCTGATATTCTTAGTCATTTATTAGCAGTATTAACACCGATCAGTATTTCTGATCAACCTTTACCAAAATATCGTTATGCGTCAATTGACGATCTTTATCCAGTACAGGTATATGTTGAATTACCAAGATCTATAGATAATATTTCATCTGGTATTTACTATCATAATCCAGATGAACATACTTTAGAACTAATTAGTACTCATACTAATAATGAAATGATGAATATAAGATTACATCTTGTTGGACGATCATCAGCAATTGCACCGCTATATGGTAAAAGATTGGGTTCTCAATTTTGTATGTTAGAAACAGGATATATTATGGGATTATTGGAAAAAGAAGGGTCAAGATTGAGATTGAGATTTTCAAAAAATACTCATAACGAATCTATAACTAGTGATATTTTGAATATAGATGAGAATGACACTCATTGCTGTTTCAAAATTTCATCATTTGAGCAAAATATTTCTAATGATGTACAAAATGACAATCATCAATGCATTATTTACCTTAAATCGGCCGACAATAACAAAGACCAATGGTTTATTTATGACAAAGAAAATGATACTATTACACCTTCTGATGTCAAAACTGAAACTACACATGAGGAAGTACCATTGTTTTTTGAGGATGACGATGATACAAAGATTATATTCCATGATTGTCAATGTGCAGTCTTCTTCATTGGACGGTCAGAATACACAATGAATATAGGAAAGATGTCACATTTATTAATGGATCATTGTTTAGAGATGAATATTGGTATGTGTCCAATTGGCACTCATATGAGTTTCCCAAAACAAATTAATGACGTATTAGATACTGTTCTTATTCGTGAGAAACGAAATGGAAGTAACATCTTGCATACATTACTTATTGGAAAAGTTAGTAATAAACAAAAATATGAACGTACTATTACAAAAGCAAAATCAATGCCAAAATGGAGTGAAACATTACGAATATATTTAAAGAAAAAGCTTCCACTGTATATGGTACCATCATATTTTATAAATGTTTCATCGTTTCCGTTAAGCCCGAATGGTAAAATCAATCGAAAAGCGTTACGAGAAATATCATTATCCGTGCTTCAACAAGAAGATACTTATAATGCACCAAATACTGAATTAGAAAAAACAATTGCGATTATTTGGCAAGAAATATTATACACAGATCGACTTATTATACAACATGATGATCTAGAATCGAATAAGCTGCCGTCCATTCCAAACGTCTCTGGTATAGATAGACAAACATCCTTTCTTATATCTACTACAGTTAGTTTCTTCAGCGTTGGGGGCAATTCTCTTTTACTTGTTAAGATCTATCAACATTATCAATCAAAATTTAATTTCGAAGCAGAAGTATTGAGTATTCGACCATTCTTTGACTACACCACCATAGTAGAACATGCTAAACTACTTGAACCAATCATCATCGATGGTACACAACTAAAACAATGGCATACGTTGCATATTAATGAAGGTCAGATGGTTTTAATTTACTTTTTTAATAGCTAAAAATATTATTTTCACAAATTTGTAGGTACCGCGTCATATGCTCAAGAACGCATATTTCTTGATGAACAAGTTCGTTTCTCTGATCAAATTGCCATCTACAATGAGCTGAATATCCTAAAAGTTTCTAAAGGCTTATTATCAGTGAATCGTTTATTGCAAGCTCTTCGCTATGTCCTAAGCAAACATAAGATATTAAGAACTTCTCTAGTTTTCAATGATGAAGATAGTATTTTAAAACAATCTATTACTAATAAACATCTGACATTTACATTGGCTGCCGATGAAACATTCAAAAGTGAAACTGAACTTCACAGCATTATCTCACAAATAAATACTAATCCTAATTTGTTCGATTTATCAAATGGTCGTGTTTTTTATTGTCATATTCTCAGACAACAAAGGACAACTGATGAAAATTATGATAAAGAAATGATGACAAATTCTGATGTTCTCGTTATCGGCTTCCATCATGTTGCAATTGATCGATCAGCTTGTTCAATTTTTTTAAATGATCTATGTAATACTTACAATAGTAACATGACGTGGTTAGATGATGAAGAATCATTACAATATATTGATTATGCTGTCCATGAACGTCTAATCGACATGACGTTGTCATGTGAATTTTGGCGTTTACAACTCGAGGGATGTAACTTGAAACGTCGATTATCATTACCAATCGAGCAGCATCGTTTATCTAATGATCAGCGATCTGGTTTTGCTTCTACCGTGCAAATCACTTTTGATAGGAAAACATCCTCATCATTTCTTAATTATGCTTCTTTACATCATTTGACACTATTTCAGCTAGGATTGGCTACATTCTATACATTTTTATTCAAGTTAACATATAGTCAAACTGATTTATGTATTTCATGCGTTAACGCTAACCGATACAGACCTGAATTACAGACTATGGTAGGAATGTTTGTTTCAACATTACCATATTGCATACAACTTAATCCTTGTTGGTCATTTCATGAAGTAGTTAAATATGTACGAGAAAAATGTTTATCAATTCTTGAACATTCACATTATCCACTTCAACATATTCTTCGTGATTTTCAACTTAATCCATCAACTGTTCCTTTTCTTCAAACAGTTTTTGATTTCATGACTGAATCTTCAGTTAACGATCAGTTTACTTTCGATGATGTTAGTTTAGAGCCAGTATCATTAAAACAGTTTTCAGGAGCGGCTAAATTTGATTTTTCGTTGGAATTTGTTTACAATCCAATCTCGGATGACAAAATATTGTCATGTCGTTTTATTTGTTCATGTGATCTATTTGAAGATACTACAGTTACAAAAATGATGCAAAGATTTCAATATTTTTTTGAGCAACTTTTTTCAATGAATTTCAATGTTAATGAGACTGACTTAGTAGTTTCACCTATTACCAAACTTACTCTTATCTTACCAGATGAAATGAATGAAATACAATACGTAGCTTTTTACTGTCAATCAAATGTGGCGAATGAAGGTATTTCTATTTCCTATTTGTCATATATATATATAATACTTTTATTGATGTAGATCAGTTAGATGAGAGAGACATGTATGATATGTATAAATATTGTATTCTCAAAATGGAAAGTATTGATTGACTTGTGTTAGTTCAAGAATCATAACATTCATCTGTTTTTCAATACAGAATAGAAATATATAATATAAAAAGTTCTTACGAATCTGCTCTGTCAAATCCTTTCAAAAACTTTTGCAGATAAAATATTCTATAGCATAGATATATGAAGTTTAGTAGTAATCATAAGCATAAGAATTGTGATTACAAAGGCGATAAATTCTTGACATGATTATTTTCGACTGGAATGCTAAAAATAATATGACAACTGAGCAAAACATAGTTTTTTTTTGAAATATTTATTTAACATAATAAAATGCAGATTTAATTCAGAAGATAATGAGTGATCTTAATATCGATGACAATTTCGTTATCTTATAATAATCTAATTATAACATTATAGTCATTAACGCTGCTATTTGATAGTTGTTTTTTTGGTCAACTCTATTTCTGTAAACATCAATTAAAATAACAATCTATTTTAGTGACGCTAACTTTTTTTTAATTAAGATTAGACACTGTTCAAGTGCAACTCGTCCCTTTACACAATATTTTGACCCTTTTTAGGCTAGTCTAAATTTATAATTTTAAATAAAACTAACCATTTTTTAATAAAAGTTTTTTTTAAATATATGATGATGAATATAAGAATATGGTCAATAGAAAACTATTCGACGTTTCGATAACTAAAGTGTCGTACACGAGAAAGTAAAAATCAACATCTGTAACACAATATTAACATTTAATTGATTGTTTTTCTTTCACTTTATTTAGTAATACGAAAATGAATTAAAAGTTAATTTTACTTAAAACTATTATCAGTCTGAAAATTATTTTTATATTTATACTTTGAAAAATTAGTTACCTCAAACTGTGGTAGATTTTTCAGACAATATTTATTTGAAAAGGTGTATATATGAAGAAAGTATAGGTAACGCAATTAATTATGAAGAGCTATTAGGACATTATAAAAAATGTAATAAATGTTTCATTCTAGAATACAACAAAGACATATTGCATAAAAATTCGTGAAAATCTCAATTTAAAAAAACAAATCTTTTCTTTTGTTCTTTGACGTTGTGAGACAAAAAAACAAATTTATCATCTTATGATGCTTGAAAAACTCTAGCTTTCAGTCATATTTACGATTCTACTGTAGTCGAACATACATACGTTTCTGATTAATATTTTTATCATAGAGCATCGTTAAAACATGAAAAGTAGAAAACGTAGAATGAAATCTCTCATGTAGTATTTTATTTTTCTAATTTGTAAATAAAACACTCAATACATAATCTGAAGAAAATTTCACGATTCACCTTTAAGAAAAATCTGTGTTAATGTTGAATATAAAAAGCTTACAAACTTATCATATTCTCTTTCTCGCAAGAGAAGAGTCCAGTAAGAATAAATTGTTTGTTTGTTTGTTTGTTTGCTTGCTTGCTTGCTTGCTTGCTTGTCTGTCCGCAGGGTCAAAAAAACATTTAGATTTAATTTATCAGATACTTCCGGAAAACTTTGACTGGGGGGTAATCGAGTGTGGGGAACTTGAATCTGAGGTTAGTTTATTAAAATTAACTAGTTAATAATTAGTATTATTATATGTTCGAGTAAAGTTTCACCGAATGGTAATCCAGTGTGGAGAATCCGAACTTGAGATTATTTTTAGTTAAAAACCAATTAATAATTAATATTATTAATTTTTGAAATATTTTTAGAAAAGTTGGATCAAAGGGTAATCGAGTATGGAGGACTCGAATCTGAGATTTATTTATTAAAATTAATTAGTTAATAATCAGTTAATAATTGATATTATTAATTTTTGAAAAAAGTTTGACCGAAGGGTAATCGAGTGGCAAGAATTCGAATGTGAGGTTAATTTTAGTTAAAAATCAATTAATAATTAATTAATATTATTAAACTTAAAGATAGTTCCAAGAAAGTTTTACCAGAGGGTAATTCGAGAATTGATTGTTTAGAAAAGACATTTTTGGGGCATTTCGATGTGGAGACTTCGATTCTGATGTTAGTTTTATAAAATAATTTTACGGATCACTTTTTTAGGGAGAGAACCAATTTTTATAAAAAAAAATTTTTGATAAGGGGTGTCTAAAGGGTAAGCGGGGTGGAAGAACACAAATCTGGTGTTAATTTTTCCAAACTGCATAAGCAAAAAGTTTAGTATTGTAGAATACGATTTCTACGAGAAAGAGCTGAGCGAGTCCGCAGACGAGCGTTACTTGTATTCATATGTGAATTTTTCATGTTTTTGACTATTCGAGATTATGAATACTTGAAACAGTAATATCAATCGAGTTATATAATTAAATAGAGAGAGCAACTGAATAGTAAGTTAAATGAATCATAAAGATACATTCGTTGATAGGTGTACCTAGTTCGATTTCAATAAGCTTCTTTGTTATAGCACCAGCATCATTTGCACAAGCCCGTATATGGCTGGACGAAAGAATTCGATTTGATCCAGACAAGCCCCAAATAGCAATCTATAATATGCCTTTTGTTTATCGTCTGCACCTAGATCATACCTTATCAATTAAACAACTTCTTCAAGCTCTTCATATTACTGTCAACAAGCATCCCTCACTTCATACATCATTTCATTTTGATATCGAAAAAAATCTACTTATGCAACGAGTTATTAATCATCAAGATAAAAATGATAATAACAATATGTTTTCAATCATCGAAACTACTTATGAAACAGATGAACAATTGAATGAGATTTTCCACGACGAGAGACGTAATTCTCATCTTTTTAATCTTGCTCAAGGTCTTGTCTTTCGATGTCACCTTGTTTACTATAAACAAATCTCTTCAAATCATCTTCTTTCTGACAACGATCTAATTATTTTCAACTTTCATCATGCTTCATTTGATTTTCCATCAATGAATATATTTCTTCATGATCTCAATCAAGCATATACAACAGGCCAATTATTATATGATGACAGCACCACTCTTCGTTATCTCGACTGTGAATATGAATACTACTTCTACTTTTCTCTTTTATCTAATGCATTATTTTCTTTTCTTATGTAGATGCTTTTATTGAACAACAAATGTCAATGATTGGTGCAAGTATGTTTTGGCTTGATACTCTTCATCATTGTAAACTTGATCAATCTTTACCATTACCATTTGATCGATATCGTCTCTCAAATGAATATCGAACTGGTCGCGGAACATCTATTTCTTTTGATTTTGGTCAAGATCTCTCACGTCATTTTCTTATTCATGCATCATCAAATAACATATCACTTGAACATCTCACATTTACTATTTATTTTATCTTTCTATTTAAATTAACTAATGGACAAACAGATCTATGTATTGCTATGAATATCAATAATAATCGATATAGGGATGAACTCAAATCAACGATTGGACTGTTTGAGAATGTCATTCCATTACGATGTCAATTAGATCCTCATTGGTCTTTTCATCAGTTACTCGAACATGTTCAAGAAATAACAACAAATAGTATGACATATTCATATTTTCCACTTCAACATATTCTCAATCAACATCCACATATTTCAAAATATGCATTCTTGGATATATCTTTGGAATTTATATCACATAAGAATAACAATACAATCATGATCGGTGATTCTCAACTTGTTCCAGGATCTTTCTCATTCAATATTAATGAAGATGAGATATTAAGTATAGCCGACTTTTCTCTTTCCATTTATCATGATATGAATATGAATCAACTGTCATGCACAATCAATGCATCACTTGACTTATTTAATATAGAGACAGTGGAAAAAATTTCACAACGATTTCATTTCATCTTACATCAATTATCTGCATCTATTACCGACAGCCAAATAAACAAACCAATCTATGAGTTATCAGTAATATTATCAAATGAACAATATCTAATGCAATCATTGAATAATACACAAATATCATTTTCATCTTCTCGTCCCACTTGTATTCATCATAAGTTTGTGTGTCAAGTGATGAAACATCCACAAAAACTAGCTGTTGAATTGGATGAACAATCATTGACATATTGTGAACTTCTATATTATGTTCAAGTTTTATCTTTAACTCTTCTCAATAAATATCATGTTTCTTCAGGTGAAATCATTTGTCAATGTGTTGAGCGAAGTTTATCAATGGTAAGTTAATTAAGACGAGTAATAATTCATGTGAGTTTGAGATTGATTTTGATTAGGTGATTGGTATAATGGGAATCGAAATGGCTGGTGGTGTTTATTGTCCATTATCACCTCGAGATCCACAACATCGTTTACATGCTCTTGTACAGCAAACAGAAAGTCGTTTTGTTCTTGTTCATGATTTAACTAAGACTAAGTTTCATCATAATATTGCATTACTTAATATCGACTTAATATTGTTTGACAACGAGAGAGAGTATAAAAGTAATATTGATCGACTATCGAATGTTTTAGGAGCAACGGAAGATATGGCTTACATCATATTCACAAGTGGTTCAACTGGAACACCGAAAGCGGTTAGTCTAAAATGATATTTTTTTTTGATGTTGTGGCAATAGTTCGTCTTTGTTTAGGCTCAAATGCGGCATGGAAACTTCAGTCGATACATGTATTCATTAGTATGTGGTGATGTATTGAAGAAGAAAGATACAATTATACAAATAGCGCGTTGTTCGTTTGATGTTCATGTTCAAGAAATACTTGGTACATTAACAACTGGAGCTACACTTGCCATGTTACATCCAGGAGGGATTAGTGATCCAAAGTATCTTGCCGATGTTATCAAAATGAAGAATGTTACGTGCATTACAGCTGTACCAACTATTCTTCAACTATTATTTGATTTCCTGCAACAACTGAATGATATCTCAACTTTAACAAGTCTGCGATGCGTTTGCACTGGTGGTATGTAATTTTTTTGTTGAATGTCTTTTGCACGTTCCATTTTTCTACCTTTTTTAGGTGAAATGTGGTCTGACAGTCTGGTAAATTTAATTTTTAGTTCAGTCGCGAATCCCTGTATACTGTGGAACCTTTACGGTCCAGCTGAAACGACTATAGTTTGTACCGTACATAGAGTAAATCTCACGGCTAATACGCAAAGCATATCAATTGGTAAACCACTTTCTAATTACCAGTGTATGGTCATGAATGAATATTTACAATCATCTGTTACCAATCAAGAAGGTGAACTGTTTGTGGGAGGAGTAGGTGTGTTTGCTGGTTATCTTGGGCGTGACGATTTAACTGCAAAAGTTCTTGTTGAAATAGATGGTCAACTATTTTATCGAACAGGTGATCTTGTTAGAACGAACAACAATGGCCTGCTCTATTATGTTGGTCGAAAAGATTTTCAAATCAAATTACGAGGGCAGCGTATTGAACTTGGTGAAATAGAACGATGTTTACTTAACATCACGTCTATATCTGCTTGTGTTGTCATGAAATCGAATGATGATTACTTAGTTGCCTATGTTGAATCTTCTCACGTTAATGAAGCACAACTACGTCAACATTGTCAGTCTCATCTTCCGTCACATATGATACCATCAATATTCATGATACTGGATAAACTACCTTTGAATCCAAATGGTAAAATAGATCGAAAACTTCTTCCGCCACCTCACTTCTCATCTACACGTCTCACAAACAGTATAGAACTATTACTACCAACAAATGATATTGAAGTTACTATTCATCATATTTGTTGTAAGATATTTAAACAAAATCAAATCTCAACTGATACAAATATGTTTACTATTGGTGGTCATTCATTACTCATGATGCAACTTTTCCATCAATACAAGACCGACTTTGATTTAGAACAAAAGCAAAGTTGTTTCTCGATATCAAATCTATTTCAACATCCAACAATTATTCATCATGCTCAACTCGTTCAACAATCTATTATTAGTATCCGCACTCAGGATGATTATTCTTGGTCTTCATTACATCTCACTCAAGGTAAACAAAACAATTTCTACTAGATATTATCATAAACTAACATATTCATCTCTTTCTTTCTTTCTTTCTTTCTCATTCCAGCTAGAGCATCATTTGCACAAGAACGAATCTATTTAGATGAACAAATTCGTTTCTCATCCAACAAAACAACTATGAATAATATGTATGTTATACCATTACTCTATCGTATATCATCGACGAATGATCATATATCAATCACTCGATTTCATCAGGCATTTCACAGTGTTATCACAAAACATAATATTCTTCGAACAGCACTATATATTGATGATACAAACGGTGCTATTAAACAACACTATTTAGATATTAATACTATTATCAATGATAACATGAGATCATATGGATTGACATTTGTTAATATTCATGATGCTGATCGTCATCTCGTGGATGAAATTATCTCAGAAATATTAAATCAAGCTGATTTATTTGATTTATCAAAAGGACGTGTTATTCGTTGTCATATTCTTTGTCACTCTCAATATTCTCGAGATAATGTCTCATGTGAGAATGATGACCTATTGTCTGAAAATGATTACATATTGATTAGTGTTCATCATGCAATGTTTGATGGAGCATCAACATCAGTCTTTCTTCGTGATCTTTCTCTTGCTTATCAATCTAATGACTCTTTATCTATGGTTGATAGCTCATTGAATTATATAGATTATTCTGTTTATGAACACATAATGGATATGACATTATCTCGTGAATTCTGGCATTCTCAACTCAATGAATATAATATCGAATGTTCATTATCACTACCAGTTGATCGACAACGTTCATCAACTAATCAACAGCGATCAGGTTTAGCGTCCACAGCTCAAATCACTTTTGATAATAAAGTATGCACATCATTTCTAAACTATGCATCATCACATCATCTCACACTTTTTCAACTTGGATTATCCATATTTTATGTCTTCCTATTCAAATTGACTCATGGTCAAACTGATCTATGTATTTCTTCTATCAATGCTAATCGATATCGAAGTGAGTTAGTGAATATGATAGGAATGTTTGTTTCAACATTACCATATCGTGTTGAACTTGATCCTCATTGGTCATTTGATGAACTTGTGAAACATGTACGAGAAAAATGTTTATCAATTCTTGAACATTCTCATTATCCATTACAACATATTCTTGGTGATAATCGATTAAATCAATTACATGTATCATTTCTTGAGACAATGTTTGATTTTATCAGTGTATCAAAAGATGTCGAACATTTATGTTTGAATGATACAAATTTAGAACAAGTATCATTGGAACAGTCAACTGAAATGTCTAAATTTGACTTTTCATTAACGTTTAATTACAATCCATTCTCAGACAATAAGAGATTATCATGTCGTTTTGTTTGTTCACATGATTTATTTGAAAAATCAACTATTTCACAAGTAGCTCAAAGATTTGAATATGTGTTTGAACAACTGTTTCAAACACAGTCAAGCAACGTTCCTGTGATTGATATGAGTTTATCGATTAACAAAGTGTGTCTTATTCTTCCCGAGGAAGCTGAAGAAATGGAATTAGTTGTGTTTTATCGATTGGAGAGTGTTGTCAATGAAGGTATGATTTTATGGAACTTCGTCTATTGTTTTCTTTTTCGTAGAGAAGAGTCTTACAAACATAAATTGTCTGCTTGATTGCTTGTGTGTCTGCAGGGTCAAAAAAAAAATCGAAGGCCGATTTTTTTGGGAAAGACATTTTAAGAGGTATTTCGATGCTGGGAATTCAAATATGCGCCTTATTTGCTCAGACTACTGAATGTGGGAGGAGGGGGAGTCAATTGAAAAAAGTGAAGCGGACTGATAGAAATCGAGTTTTTGGGTAATGCATTTTTATGGGTATCTAAATGTTCTCCTGCTTGCAGTGCAGAGTGTGATGATCATAAACTGCTGACTTTCTTACGTATAAGATTACTAACACTTCACATATTCGCTAAAGGCTAGTTCGACAAACCACGAGTGTCGACAGCTCAAATGTTTTGGTCCGCATTTACTTCTGAGTAGGATGCGAGTATGTGCTAAGAGTAAGGAACAACAAAGGAGAGCAAGGTTTTCAATTTTTTTCCGGTAAATGTGAAGAGGATGCATTTCTACGATAAAGAGCTAAGCGAGTCCTCGGACGAGCGTTACTTGTTTTATAAAAATAGTAGTCAGTTAAATCAGTAATGAGAACTATGCATTAAAGTGCATTACAATGTACAGATATAGTGTTTTCAGTTTTGAAATGATTCCTAAATAAATAAATGATGAGAAAATAGGGATTTGAATCAAGGTTCCGAATAGAATTTAGAAGAAAAATGTTTCTGTACACT
>CAJNOI010000251.1:0-31524 GCA_905250115.1 Adineta steineri
TTTTTTTGTTACTTAACAGTCATGCACAAGATAGTGTGTATGACAATTACGTATAAACTATAGTAGTATAGAAGCAATCGACACAAACTATTGTCTCTTCTTTATTTATCTATTCTCTATTGTTATAATTGTTCCAGTAATGTCGCACGTATACATATCCTCTTGTTCATAGCATTCCACTTTTCTTTCTTTCTTCTTTACTATATATGTAGATGTTTTTTTTTCATTTGAAATATAAGAAAAGTTCATGTATAAATAGACACAACATATATATATTTATAAGAGAAGAGAAGAGGAGAGGAACGAAGAACATTAATAAATGGCGTCCTTGGCAAAACAGTATCACATCTACATTTTACATCATTCACATGAAAACTCAATAAAATTTAAATCTCCATTGAAATTATATACAGCTCCTATTAAAGAGATCCAACGGATCCACACCTACACCATTCTATTCAGCAATAATAATTTAAAAAGTATTAATGTACGAAAAAAACATTATTCAGAGTATATATCGAACGCAGTGAAAACTTAAGTAGAACATAGTAAGGTGGGATAATGTTTGAATATTTTCTTATGCATACAGACTATCATCAATGCAAAATTGTTCTTCGACAAAGTTTTGACAAACTTGTCATTTTGATGAATGCTTAACTTCATATTAGTCGAGTTATACTAGACAGCTATTTCTTGATTAACATATAATAATTCAATTTGTCTTCATTTATTCTAATGGAACATGTTTTTTGAAATGCTCTTATATTAGAAAGTGACATATTTAGTTTATTTGTCTCTTGGGTAATTAAAGTAAAATATAACAAAGTAACTAAAAAATGACTTAGTTACTGATAAAAAACAAAAGTGATTTACCATCTCTCATTTAGATTCTATTACTATTCTATCGTAATTAAAACATAGGATTTCATTTGTTAAGTCAGATATACGAGGGTGGCGAATAATTATGGTCTCTATGGACAGAAAATTTCTATAAATGATGAATTGATTGTCTACGCTAACAGTTTGTATTTGGAGTACGTCGTATTTCTTGCTCTAGTACTTTGTACAGTTAATATTACTGATCTGGATAGGAATATTATTCAATGTGATTTTTTACAGTGTTATTACGTTAAAGAATCCATCAGCATTATTTTATTTTTTTATAATTATATTGATATTCAAAATCGTAATGTGATTGGTCATTGAGGGGTGGGTGTAGGTAAGAGTATAAGTAAGCGAATGTGGATTAAAGATGCAATAGTTTCACCCACACTCTCAAGAACATAATCTAAAGTAAATTGTCTAATTTATTTTATATAAGATTGAACTCGGGTGGATTTTTGGTGATTCTGCCATTAGCTTATATTTCCACCACAAAACTTATAATGAAATCTTCACATCTTGAGGGTGGGTGAATTTGGGTGTGAGTATTGTATTTATCTCACAAACACCCGAAAGAGCCTTATAAATCATTTTTCATTAAAATGAAAGCATATGTCTTGCGATAAATAAAGAATTTCATACAATTCAGTACATTTATTAAACGTCACTACATTAAAAGCTGAGGACAATATTACTTTTTAACTGTTTACATGTTAAGAAATGTTGCTAGATACCACTCGTCGACTGTTTCGGTTTAAGAGACACTTATGACCAATTTTGAAGACAAGAGGAATAACAAGAGTCAGCCCAACACTAAGACCACCATAAAAAGCGATAACTGTAGATGAGATATACCCAAATTTAAAACGTTTGGAAATTGTATACGTACATTTATCTGTATGACAAGCATTGAAATAGGACTCAAAAGAAACGCTTTCAATCCAGTTCTCAATGAAAAATTCTTTTACAATATTGTCAAATTTCGTGATATTAATCGGATGAAAACGAGTACGATTAGCAATGAGTGATGGAATATAAGGTTTAGAGGAATTAAGTGCATCACTTATTTTATCAAGGCATGTTTGGTCGTACAAGCATTCTAAAGTAGATTGAAGCATTGAATCTAATGGTACACAACCAGAAAACATTCCCGGCACTGCCCATATTGATCCCGACTTGATTGTTAAATTCATTGTTTCTACACATGTTGCTGACGTTGCACAGTTACATGATGGCATATTGTACTGTTTAGGCTCCATATAGATTCTCGCATGGTTCTTCACTTCTCGGATTCTTGGAGACCAATTAGTACCAAATGCTGAAATAAAAGCACTGCTCGAATACATACCACGAATCAATTGAAGTGAATGATTAAAGTTTGAGAACACAGAATCTAACTTAAAATTGGAAAGGGTAGCATTTATTTGTTGATGGAATATATCGGATTTGATCATACTAGTAGAGTAGAAAGTTGAATGCAAGAAAAGATAGAGCTCAGTATTGGCAGTGTGCATGGCTGTCTCACACATGACTTGTAAAGCTTGAAAATGTGAAAGAGCCATACGTTGAAAAGTAGTTACATTATCACTGGAATTGATTTCATGCAAAAAGGAGGAGTAGAGCATTTTCATCCATTCACTACTCGAATTGATAAAATCACTTGAGCACACTTCATGAAATGACATGTTCAAGTCAATAAATGTGTGATAGGGAATAGATACGTTTGCACATGGACAATCGACAAACTGTGTGTAATTTTCGTAGACATCGAGAGTCCGTTTGTTTATAGAGATTGTTTCTGTTTGATAGGTGAATGCAGTAATAAATATAACAATACCGAGTGTTACAATAAGAATGAATATATAGACGCGTGTCATTTGTCGTTGAGTTCGTAGTTCTTCTTCAGGAGGATGTGGTTTGTTAACATTTTCGAATAGGTTAAGTGTCACCATCATGGTACGCAGTTTGTTCCATAGCTTCATGATCAAATTTTTAATACGAGAACAACCTATATTAGTGCACACATCATTAAAGTTAAGTTTATAAGTGAGATTTTTCTGCAATTCTTTTTGAAGCTGTAAATAATGTTTTAAAACGAACTACAAAGCTTTCATTTTCAAGAAGATCTGATAAATCATCGAAGATACAGAAGCAGTATAGGACTACGGAACGCCTTCCGAATTTCATTTGATCTGATCACTATTTAAAGTATCTATGTACTATCCTTCAAATTCGATCATTAGAAAATCTGGAAGAATCTTATTTGTACAAGTATTGAAAATGTTTTCTATGGCTTGCCAGATATTTCTAACACATGAGGATTTTTTAGGAATGTGACTGATCTATAATTATCATGTTCTTTGAATCTTTCTTACCTGTTCGTTGGATATCTTCCGAAGGCTCTTCTTGTTGTGCTTGTCTCTGACAACGAGCGAGAACGAATGTCACAATCAATGGTATTACAAATCGAAATAGAGCAGATAAACCACCGAATAGACCGATCAAAGTCGAAATTATAAAATTGAGAGAAGGTTTTTGAATGATCGTGTACGAACACGAATAGGGTTTACATTGTTTGAAATAGTCCGCATAGTTCAGCGTTTCTCTCCAAGATTCGACAAACAATTCATTGACAAGCTCGGCAAACGTTGCATTAACTGGAAATTTAGTTGATTGTGATAGGGCACGTAATTGGTGATTAGCGCCATCAATTTCGCAACGGTATTGTCCAAGCAGGTGCATAAACGAAGCATTATAAAAACCTTGAAGTTGTGATAGTAATAACGATTCAACAGGGTAGAAGGATGCATAAAATCCATCCACTGTCAGCTGTAACATTGGATCAGTACACTTAGAGGTGTCTTCCATAAAGTATTGCGTTTTACAGTCTCGATTCATGAAACTTGAACAGGACTGGTTGTGAGCATTCAAAATTTTGTCAATGGTCATCAAATTTACTATGACTTGACCCGTGTCATTTCGAACAGCCAGTTGAGAGTTAGTCTGAAATAAAGTAATAAATTGGTTAACCCACATTGTTTTCCTAATAAGCATGAGGAGATCAAAAAATTGCATGGGTGTCATAGATTTAAGATCTGATACACTCGACTTCATACGAGAATTGAAGAGTTCATATGACAGAAGATTTTCAGTAACTAATTGTATTTCGTTAAAGTCATGAATTGCGTTATTCACTGTTCTTTCCGATAGTTCGCAAAATGATGCAAGAACCTTGAACAAAGAATCACCATCTCTGAGATTATTAAAAGTAAAATTAGCCGAAAAGTGAAGCGATAAGTAAGTTGCTAATTTATTTAAATTAGTCTTATTCCGACACACTTCATGGTACAGTGGATTGAACTTGACGAAATTCTTTAGTGGTACTGATATCTGTGAACATGGACATTGAAGGGATGATGCAAAATCTTGTTTTTGCAAGTCTAATGCAGTGTTTAATAAAGGTTCGTCCTTCTTCATTGGTATCGACCGCGCGCTCACTGCTTGATACACTAAGAGAATGCCGAAAGTCAACACAAGTAATAGAATGTAGAGTCGGCTTGACCATCGTTGTTCATAGATATCACGAGGTTCAAGACGCGTCGCTGATTTAAAAAGATTTAATTCAAGTAGGGCACGCTTAAGTTTTCGTAGTCTGCTCGATGTGTCTACCGTCGTAGATGCGTTCTGCCTACGTCCAATCGTTGACTTGATTATCATTGGAATGACAAAACGAAGAATAACCGAAAGCCCGCCATAGAGTCCGAGCATAGTGCTGATGCCGCGCAAAATACGCTCGTTAATTGTATAAGCACATGACTTTGGTGCACACGTGTTGAAATACGATTCATAGCTTGTGTTGTTGTTCCACTCTTCGATAAAACTCCGTTTGATAATAGTATCGAGAGTGGTATTTTCTGGAGGAAAGATGGTTGGAAGATTAGCATTCAAGCATGTAAAATTGCCTGTTGAGTTTCTAAAGAAGAGCGACAATGAATCGATCGCTGTTTGGTTGTAGAAGGTTTTAAGTTTCGAATAGCGAAGAGAATTAATAGGCAGGCAGCCAATATACCATTCATCCACGACATCTAGAAATGCATATATGTTGCACTTACTGCTGTTATCAAGTTTATCACCGAAAAAGCCTGCATGAGCCTTGCAGTATGGGTCGGCAGTACAATAGCACAATTTATCATTTATATGACAGAAATAGCCCATACCCATTTGAGTAGACCAAGGTCCATTACCGTTGTAGAGTTCAAAGGGGAAAAAACTTCGAGTTACTGGTAGAAGAGTGTTACTGAAGAAGATTTCGTGAACAAACATGATTGTGTGGTTAAATTTATTGTATGTATCTGTTTTGAAAGCATCAATACTCGCCTGCATTTGTGCATGAAAATCATTCTCGCTCAGGAGTTGAGTGGTAATAAGTTTCATGTCCTTAAATGAAGCAAGACTGTCGGTAGTCGCTTCAACACTTAGTTCACAGAAGATACGAAGCAGTTGAAATTGTTGACTGGCAGTCGCACGAAAATCTTCGGGAATGTACAAATGTGTTTTTTCTGGATCGTACAGATAATCGATCCATCGCTGTGTGATAAAATCACTTGAACAAACTTGATGATGTTGAGGAGCGAATTGAACAATCGCTTCATAGGGAATAGAAACGTTTGAACAAGGACATTTTGGTGAATATTTCCCTTGCAAATTTTTGTACAAACTGAGAGTAGGATTTTGTATTTCCATATAATGAGGAACACCTTCGATGACGCTGTAGATACCGAGAATTAACAAAGGAACTAGGAGAGCAATAAGATAAAGACGAGTAGACCAACGCTGAATCTGTAAACTTTGATCATCTGCGTCGTTCGTTTCAAATAAATTGAGCTTAACTAACCATTGAACAAGCCGCATCGTTGCACTGACACGAGAAGAAATAGCGCCTGCTTGATTTTTTTTACTTTCTAAAACGATGACTTAACCCAGTTAGGAAATTGTGTAGGCAGATAGGGAAAAATTTTGCACTTACAGATGAATGTTAGTGAATGAAGATTTTGAGGTCTGCTATGCAATCTATATAGAAATTCATGTGTGAAAATTATTATACTTTCCAAAACATTTTTGAAAATGATGCAATCATACTTTTATTGAGGGTGTGGGTGTGGGTAAGAGTGTAGATAAAAGTGAGAAAGAGAGTGAAAAGGATAGTACCCGCAGTCATCACACTCACACTCGAGCCCGAGCGTCTCGATTAGGGCTCGGACTCGGTACATTCTTACATATGATCATTTTAGCACGCTTTTCACCTATGACAAAAGGTTCACTGAAAAAGTAAACTGTAGAGTTTCCATATGAAACTTCACCCACATGCATGTCTTATGATCCTTATAATACTCTAAAAGTTTCAGCTCAAATGGACGTTTCTGTCAAGAAATAATAAGTATCACGAAAAGTCGATTTTCTTGTCATATCTGCAGCATGAGAGAGTTTACTTGACAGCTGGATATTTCGTGATGGAAGCGTTCATTTTGGCTGAAATTTTTACGATACTGTAAGGGTCATGGGACATGCATGAGGACAAAGTTTTAGATCGTAACTGTACAATTTGATTTTTGGGTGAGCCTTCTGCCATAGGTGAAAAGCGTACTAAAATAGCTTTAAGTTGCGAACAAACACGTATGGGAGCTTATCCTTCTAGGCTTTATCTAGTCTTATCAGATTTGGCTCAAGGGCAAAATGTCAGCTAAAAAGTTCTTAATCATTTTGGATGGTTCCCTCTTTAAAATGTGTAAACCTATTTCGACGTCTTGTTTTTTTGATCACAAGCAAACTTATTTTTACTTATATCCAATACCGACATAAACACTATGCATTCAAAGAATCATCGATAACTTACTATTTTTTTGAAATCAATATAGTTATATAAGAACTAAAGTTTTTATTTGTCGACGAACAACCTTTTTTCTTCCACTATAGACAGAGAAAATGAACATCTACGTCATAAACATTCTGATAATGAATATAAAATAAAAATGAGGAAAGGAAGTAAATATGTTGGATAAAAAAATAAAACGGATCGGAAATGCGCAAAACATTGTTTTTGCTATACTTTAAATGAAAATATAACATAAAATTACTGCCCATATGACATGATATTTTTATTTTTCAAATCAACTTTTCTTTATAACATTTTTCTATGAAACATAAAAAAAGAATATAGTTTTTACGAAGTGATAAAAGTGTGTATTAATTCATGAAAATAATTCCTTCTAATAATCGAAGATAGAACCATGATGATCTAATACAAATCTGTCTTTTCAATCATATATGAATGATATTTAATACAGACCAAGTTTTCATATATCTAATAGATAATAAAGAGTAATTAGCTATTGATTAATTCGTTGCATCAGAAATGGCTCCAGTACAGAATTATTTTCCTTGTAAAAACATAAAGTCATCTGACTGAATCAGTTACCAACATACGAAATTAATACCATTGTTGCACAATACAATATAATTTCTTTTATTCCGCTTAATCATTTTAATCTGATATTTACTGATAAATTTATCTTTGATTTACGTCATTTTCATGAATTTGATGAATCACATAATAAAAACATTGTTTTTCTTTTCTTTGATACAATTTATAATCCTTCACAGAACTAGTCGAACTAACGAATACTTGAGAACAACATTATACAATGTAGATATGAAAAATCTAAATAATAATGTTCTATAAAACTTAATTGACTTTTTCTAAGCTGAAGAGAAATTAATGTTGGAAGCGATATCATTCACTTTTTTTTTATTGATAATATTTTGCATTCACCCACTAGTTTCCTTTCATTTTTTTTTCTATATCATGCTTCCATTTTTCATTTACTCATTATACATTTACTTCCGTGCTTTATACACATCCTCTTTTTTTTCTGACGTATGCTACGTCAAAAGATAAAAGAGCATGATAATGAATAAAACTGAATAAAATCATACTTTATTTTCTACCATACCCGTTAATTTTTGCTAAACGCATTTCTTACTTTAGTCAAGATTTACTATTGTAATTATACATTTTTCTTTATGTGAATCTGAATAAAAACGTCTAATTTCATTCTGTTTATTTCGAAGTTCTACTTATTCAATATCAATAATCAACGATACCATGTCAGTAAGTAAATAATAATAATACTGGCATAATTCACCAGGATAGATGTTATTCTATCGGGGACTAGTTTAACTCTATTTCTCTGCTGGATTATTCTTCATTTGTTAATTGAAGAAGATAAAAAGAATGTTAGTGATTATCTATGCAAAATTTTCGAAAAGAGTGAATATAAAAGTTTCTTGCGTGTATTGATCATGAACTATTTCAATTATCCTATATTCATGTGATGACAACTCAGTAGATAACAAGCCTTGAAATGGGTCGTCCGATTCAATGGCTCGGCTGAACCCAACGTGGCCTGGTCCGTGCCTCACTAAGACACCGGGCGGGCCGAGCCGGCAAAAAGTGACCCGATTTTAAGACCTGGTACATAGTAGATGCGAGTCATTCTTTGATTTAAATAGCTATACACTTTGTGCTGTAATAAATGTTGATCTTTCTAATCATATCTAATATAAAGGCCGTTGTACATCCATCAAACGAAAATCTGGACACAATCAGTACCACATCAACATTGTCAACAATGGGCCGAATGTTAGTATCTAACTATTCTTAATATTGAATTTGAATATATGATCCTTTGATTTAAGACGACGCTTCTTGACAACAAAAATCCTATTGATCATTTTGGGAAGTTTTCTTGGCGGAGGTATCGTGACTATAGTCATTACATTACCTATTGTGTTTGCTCATTACGATTTATCATCATCATGTAACAAAATAACAACTTTATCTGGTATGTGTCACTGGAACTCGCACAGTACTAGCAAAAGGATCAGTATTGTAGAGGGAACATCGAGAAAAGTGAATTTTTTTATCGTTGAGTACCGTTTAACTGCTCTAATACTTCCATGATTATATCACTTTGTCGATATATTTCTTGTTGAGGGTATGAGTGTGCGTATATCCATCTTCTCTTAATTCACACCCACACCCAACCTTTTAATAATAATTGATACGATATGAAATTTTAGATGAATATCTAGAAATGACAACAACGATATCACCGACAGCAAGTACCATTTCATGCACGATGTCAGAACGTAAGTGTCTTTTATTTATCATTTAAATTCCATAGTTGAAATGGAGTTAGAGACTGTTTTGTTTTCTCTCTCAACAAAAGTAGCTAGAATACGCATTTTAGCAGACATATGAGTGTTAGACTTCATATCGCATTCAAAATCAGTGTATCATTGTTCAAGGAAGACGTTTATTCTTATATAGACCAGACTTGGATCTGCCACCTTTTGATAAATGAGCATCATGAAAAGTTTCAGAACTAACTGAACTACAGTTTTTCACATACTCTACTTATTTTGGGGGGTGATATGCTTTATGATGAAATAGACATGCTCCAGTTAGTTTTGAGTGAAGAAAAATATTTAATAATTGTTCATCCTCGTTGTCAGAACCTCTCGCGATGAGTTTATTAATAACAAAAGAAACTTACAGAAATATTGTGATACAATCAAAAATGTCGCATACCTGTCTCATCAGTTAAGTACATAAGAAGATTTTGACTTTTATGTCATAAAAATATTAATACTTTAAATCGTTGTAGTCTCTGGATTCGTTCCATATATTCCATATAAGTTGGCAGAGAGACTGAAGTTGGTTGTCAGTGGCGATTTCAACGAGGACAATAGAATGGATATCATTGCTAGTACAGATGTTGGTGGAATTGTTTTTGTATTAGTTGGTTACGGAAGTGGAAATTTCAGAACAACAATGAAGTTTTCAATTGATTATTATCTGAATCGGATGATTGTCGCTGATATCAATAACGATAAACACCTAGATATTATCACCGGCAGCTCTGATAAGTGCATAAGTATACTACATGGTTATGGCAATGGAAGTTTCGCACCGCCGATAAGTTTTCCAATTAGCGGTGTTTCATATGGAGTGGCTGCCGCTCATATCAATGGTGATAACTATATGGATATCATCGTATTAGCTACTTCCGTTTGTAACGTGTTCCTAAGCTATGGCAACGGAAGCTTTACATTGGAAATGCCTTTGGAGACTAAAGCGCATTCATTTGGACTAGCTGTCGATGATTTTAACGGTGATAACCATATTGATGTTGCTGTAACTTCGATCGGGGATAATGTTGTGAATGTTTTTCTCGGATACGGGAATGGAACTTTTCGAACACCAATTTCCTCGTCAACCGGTACTGCCCCATCCGCAATTGCTGCCGGAGATTTCAACGGCGATCAAAAGATGGATCTCGCAATTGCTAGCTGTGTAACTGACAACGTGTACGTCTTACACGGATTTGGTGATGGCAGTTTTAGTGAACAGATGACTTATTCGACTCCATCGTGTCCGGAATTCATAGCTATCGATGATATCAATAATGACAGCTACTTGGATCTTGTTATCGCTAACAGAGATAATAATACTTTCAGTATATTTTTGGGGCATGGTAATGGAACTTTTGGAACACAAATGACTTTTCCCACTGGTAGCGGACCGGACACTCTTACTGTTGGTGATTTCAATCGTGATGATCGACTCGATGTAGCCGCTGCCGGCTATAGCAGTGGAACTATCGATATTTCTCTCAACATATGTTAATATCATACCATTTCTCTCAAAACATTTTTTTTCAATTCATGAATCCTTTTATTCTAATCAGTGCTTAATGTATATGTACCAAATTCGCTTTCTATTTTGAAAATAAACATACAAATAAAACTATAGATCATCACCGTATTCTTTTGAGGGTGGGCATGGTTGTACGTGTCGGATGGGTGTGGGTATGAACAAGATACACCCAGACCCATCCAATTTTAATAATTGTGATTTTAAAAAGTATGCACGCGCTGAAACAAACTTACTTTCTAACAGTTTAGAAAAGATATTGAATGAATTATTCTTTGTGCCAGTTGGTCGTCTAGTGCAAGGTCGGCAGAACTATAATTCGTCACGACTTGTAACAGCGTACTTGATCGTGAAACACTATACATATTGACATCTTTTGTCTTGAAAAGTCTAATCAAGAACAATAGCTATAAAACAACTGTTTATTCGATCACGAAAGGATCAATTTAGAGTATTTATGAGAAGTACAAGTATTCTATTTTTGGAAAAATAATTGCCATACTTTTCAAAGTGTTGTTAAAAATAAAAATAATGTAAACTTACACTATATGAGAAACAGCATTATCAACCATTGAACCTCAGAAATTCGGAAAAATTATTCACGATCATTTTGAATTTTTTAAAATACATCTACCTCAATTAGATTATGAGTAACGATATTCCTCGATTTTCTAATCTATATCATAACAAAATAGCAATAGATATCAAAACATTGTTAATGCAGTAAGCAATATTTATTAATTAGACATTTCGCTATTATCTAACACCTCATTTTTTAGATGTATGTTTTCCATTTTGATGATTTAGTTCAATCATTGTGCACAAAAAGTGACTTTGTGTGGATTAGAAAGTTTATTAAACTGTTTTTTGAACTTGTGTTGCTTTCAGCGAACAACACAAACGAGAAACAAAAGAAAATCTTTTCGTTTAAATACAATATTTTCAGTTATTTATTTCTTTTAATATAAAATTTCTTCTGGAAGAAAAACATTGATGAACTTATTAAAATGGAAATAATTCTTTTTCTCGAGCTTAAAATAGATACAAACGCATTTGCGTAGCACATTTGTTTATATAAATGTATTTAGAGAATTTTGATTCATTTCAAGAACAAAACTCGAATACATTTCGAACCCACATCAATGCAGACTTCAGTTAAGACACAAGAAACATGCCCTAAGTTATACAAGTGCATGACTAAAATATTATAGGTCATTTTTTCGATATTTTATATCTAATGCTATTTCAAGACATTTCTCTCTTCTCTTCTAATGATTTTATTTTAACTATGCTCTTCACTTTTTATTGAAGAATCTAATTAAGCATAGCTCATCAGGACTATTTTTGCATGAAACAATTCCTTTCATGCTATAAATAATTTAAAATGTTAATCAGAACAGAAAAAAGCTTTAAAACAACACTCCAAATATATATGAACTTTTATCATTGAGTTTTATATATTTTCTTTCATCGAGATTCATCCGTTTCTGCAGAGATATTATTAATAATCTGAATAGATGTCTTCAAATAATACTGTGTCTTCATCTGAAGAAACTTCTTCGAATTCAAATATTCTTCTCTACGGAATATTTCAAACAGGTCAGCTCATGTCCATCCCAGTATATTTATTTATTATTCTACATTTTTTGTACAACAAAACATTACAAAAAGAACTTTCCAATCATGCCATTTTTGTTATTCTTTTCGTCAACTTTATTCAAGTGACAATCGATCAATCACTCCTACTCAATTATCTTCGAACAGGTCGCGTTAGTCCATCGACACCATCATTGTGTCTTTTGTGGCTTTTTGTTGACGCTTATACTTATGATACAGGGATTTTATTGATGTGTTGGGCATCGATAGAACGTGAGTGATGTGTTTAAATGTCGATGAACTATACATATGTCTATCTTTCTTGTAGGTCATATTCTTATTTTTCATCGTAATTGGCTTTTGACTAACCGACAACGTTTGTTGATTCATTATTTACCACTTTTTCTCATCATAACTTATACATTTGCTTTCTTTGTCTATGCCATGTTATTCTTTCCTTGTCAAAATTCCTTTGATTATACATCTGCTTATTGTGGTTATGCATGTTTTTATTTTTCAACAGTTATCGTCGCATATGAATCTCTTGTTCACGAAGCTATTCCGATTATTCTCATTGCTCTATTCAGTCTTGCTCTGGCTCTTCGAGTTATCATTCAAAAACGACGCCTACATCAGGCGCCGAATTGGAGGAAGTATCGAAAGATGACTATTCAATTAGTCAGCATTTCAACTTTATATTTTGGTACGAACTTTCCTTATACTATCAATCCTATCTCCACTCTTCTATTCAATGTCACTCCAATCAATGATAACATTCAGGCTATCTTACTAAATTTTATTTCTGTAGTAATGCCTACTGTTTTACCTTATGTCTGTTTGGGACTCATTCCTGATCTTCAACAAAAATTTTGCTGGAGAAATCGAAGGAGAATAAGAGTACAACATGTTATAACACGGCCCACAATACCCAAAATAGAAAGTCGGGTTTGACCAATTTATCACCTATTGGAGAACATCATATCTTTTATATCTTGAAGGCACGGATGTAGCTGTGGCTATAGGTAGGAAAGATCTGATTATATTTTAAAAAATATAAAACTAAAAATATAGTGTCAATAATTGTATAGAAAATTATTTTTCTTTTAAATTAAAATAATCTTCATGTAACTCTTTACAGATATTCGTGTTTTGTGTATTACACTTAATAAACTGAACACAAATATTTCTTTTTTTTGTATTTTTGCTTGTTGATGCATTTACATATATCTGTTCGATTTTTTTTATATTAAATCTTACATACTGTTTAATTGTTTTCTATTTTATCAGAAACTTGTTATGAGCAAGAATATGATTGTGAGAAAAATATCTATCAGAGCAAAGTTTAAATGCATTCTCCATGTGACAGCTGCTATTAGCTTTATGTTGACAGAAAGAAAAAATTTCGTATAACCAATATTAATACACAACGCGATATATAATGACTGCATGCCTCAATGATTTTCATCAGTGACTACCTTAGCTGAAGAAAGAAGAAACAGTGAAGCAGACAATAAAAGCGTCGATCGTCAATCTTGAAGACAAACCGAATCAAATAAAATTGTAAGAAAAACATTTTTTTAGCCGTAAAACATATTAAAATTAAGCATAAATATCTGTAAACATGTTTTATCAGAATTTTTGTGTTAGACAAAAGTAGCAATTTGGCTTATTGGAGTAACTCAACACAATATTAATACCGATAGTGGTTATAGTTCTGCCTATATAGTATTTAAATATAGATCATAAGTGCTAAAAATTATCCTTATTCTAATAGAATTCTCAGATCCATAATTCAATAAACCATTCTGAAAAACTTTGATCGAAGTTTATAAGATATCGTTTTTTTCTTTTTTTAGTCTTAAAACTCATAAAAGCCTCTTCTACTTTCAATAGCTTTTGGATTGATATGTAACAGAGTCATAAGAATCTAAGGAATGGAAGCTCTAACACTCCTATCGATAAGAAAGACTCATATATTCAACTCGAAATTGATTTTATAGTGAACATATTTTATATAGGCATTCAAATAAATATCCAATGGCTTCGAACTATGAATCTACTCCATCTGAACCTCTTCAACAACGGCAATTGCCATCACAGTTTCACCTTGTAACATGGAACACATTTAAACATCATATTCCTCGTCTCATTATTATTATTGTAGTTGATCTGATTCTACCGCTTATAATATATTTTTCTCTTACAAGTAATATCAAACCTGTCTACGCTCTCTTGGCCGCTGGTATTCCTCCTTTCTTGATGGTCGTCTTCAAAGCCGTATGGAAACGCAACTTTGATTCTATCGGTTTTATTGTCTGTATTACTTTTATTTTTGCGGCCATCTTAGCATTAGCGTTAGATAATCCTAAAATTCTATTGTTAGAAAAATCACTGATTACCGGTGCACTAGCTATAATATTTGGTATTACATTAATTCCATTTCGATGTGGTCTGGGGCAATATCGATGGCGTCCAATTGTCTATTATTTTTATCATGATTTAGTACCAGTAAGTCGAGCAGAATTCGGTCTATCAGACAGCATGTTTGACGATAATCAATACACACAACTCAAAGATGGGAATAGGAAACAAGATGTACCGGACTCAAAAGAAGTAGCTCAAGTCTACGCATGGATCTATGATCATTGCTCATCGTATCGTATCTCGTGTTATCTTATGACAGGTGTTTGGGCAGTGGGCTTTTGCATTGAATGTATTGTTCGATATATTCTTATTGCATCACACTTCACAGTAAATGAAGTTTTTCTCTACGGAAAGATTTCATTCATTATAATTATTATAATATGTGCTACTTTGCAAATTTGTTGTGTGGTATACGAAAGAAAACATATATTAGCACATATTGAACACTGGAAAATGGAAAATTTAAGTGTACCACAATCTCATCCGTCTTTATCAACAATTCCCACACAAGTGACACGGGAAGAATAATTATGAATTTATCATAGTGTTCACAAATGACACTATTTTTCAAAATATGTGAACAACTATAAATACTTTTAAACTTCTTATCAATAAAGTTTTATAGAAAACCAGAGTGAGGATGGGATAGTCTGTTATTCATTTTACATCCACACCCCGCATTTGCTTACAGTTTTTGTTACTCACCATACTAATACGTTTGTTCCCCATGCAAATACTTCTTTACGTGGAGTGTGCTGATTGGTTAACATCTTAACCAGTTATAACTTTCTCAACAACATAGTGATAGATGGTGTTATAATAAATTCAACTGCATTTTGTAATGCTTCACTTTCTTTAATACGCAGTATACATCACTCATGGATGCAGAAAGGTGAGTAATGTCGAGTTTCCACTGGGTATTTTTGCTTCACAAGCTATTATATATAGTTGTAATTAGTATTTTTAATTGTAATATACATATTTCCCAATGAAACAGACTCTTGATTATCGACTTTTTCAACACTTTGACTAATATAACACTTGTTTAGAATTGTAATTCAACCGGAGGCAGATGGTTGGGATAAAAAAGTGCCATGTTCCTTTAAAAACCTTCAACCTAATGCTCGTGAAATCATTTACAAAAACTTGATTTATTATTTTAAATCGACAAACTTTGACTCGCTCTTAAAAGAACCCAGCAATGAAGAATATTCGTTTGAATGTACACGTGATCTCGCAATTTCAATTAGGGATAATCTTCATCTAATTCTAACATCAAGTTATACAACTGTTTGGTTCACAATTAATACATTACCGTTGCACAAGTTGCAGGAACATTTATTGTCGGATAAAAAATCAGTACGGCATCAGCCAGCAAAAGTTTTGTTCAGCTTTGGCTCATTATATTCGACGAAGCTATTTTATAACCACACGAGTGAATTTAATTGCACAGGTTCTATCAAAGTTTGGTTTGAAAGATCTCGAGCAGCTTCATTAATTCTTAAAATGCATTCATTGAATAAAACAATTACTATTCCAATTCGTTATATTCAGAAAACATTGTTGGTTAATAGAGGTCATGATGGTCAGCCTATACAAATAATTCTTATGTTGAATAGTGCTGTGAAAATTGAAGAAAATGAAACTAACATTAATAGTTGTACCAGGTAAGATCCTGATTATAGTTACAAAGTTTTAGAGTGAACGCTGAAAGTAAATCAATAATATTCTGTTTTAGAATTGGTAACGACGAAATTCCAAATTCATTTACCGATATTATATCCAAAAGTAGTGCATTATTCCTTCAATTTGATCCTCCTGCAAATGCATGGCCATTCTTACTTTCTCTACCCATCGTTGGTCATACTGATAATAATAAACGACAAGATGGGAATTTTCATATAAACTTTGCTTTATTTACGACAGAAGATTGGCCGAATATGAATGCTATTGAAAGACCCTGTTTCAATTCATTTAAAAGTCAGTATTCTATTGAAATGTTATATTCGCTCGGCTATATCTTTACTGATAAATATATGAAATCACAAGCTGCTCGAAAATCATTTATAAAAATCGAAAGAGATTTTACTAATGAATTTCACAATGTTTGTTCGCGTATTTACAAGGCTTTAAAAGAAAACCAGTGTCTTGACTTCGATGATTTAATTAGACTACACACACCAAATACAAATACGAGCAATAATATGAGCATTGATATGACATTTATGGATGATCAAAACGTTCTTATTCGGCATATTACTCTTACTCCAATGCATGTAACATTCAATCCACTGATTCGAGAACGTAGTAACCGAGCCTTACGTATACGAGGTACTGAAAAGTACATACGAGTTTGTATTCGAGAAGAAAATAATGAAAATTTGGATACACTTACCGCTGAAATTCGATTACGCTTCAAGCGAAAAATGTTTACCGATGGTATCATGTGTATGAATAAACGCTATTATTTCGTTGGTGCATCGACAAGTCAAATGAAAAAATTCTCTTATTGGTTCTCAGCATTGAACGATGGGGAAACTATTGACCAAGTACGGGCACAATTCGGTGATTTTACTGCAATTAAAAATTTGGCCACATATGTCGCTCGAGTTGGTCTATATTTTTCGACGTCATCTGCCACTGGTGTGAGTGACACGAAAATATTCGATTAATCATGTAAACTAGGATATTGTTTAATTTTAGATACCTTTAAATTACATTAATTTAAATTCAAATATTATCAATATACCAGGCGCTGGCTCTCCTGCATCGTCATCATTATCTAACTGGTCATGGATGCAACCTCGATCGTGGTTCAAAAAATCAGTAAATAAATTATTTGAAATTGTGTGATATACAAGTGACTGTTCTATTTCATTTTAGACCAATACATGTACATTTCAACAGAAATATGTCGTATTTAGAATTATAGACATTAAATACAATGGGTTTTGTTTCACGGATGGGTGTGGTTTGATATCGTTAGGATTGGCTCAAGAAGTTTCAGAAAAAATTGGTTTACAAATAAAACAACTTGTATAGAAAAAATTGAAATAAAAATTTCTGTCACTAAGAAAAGTATTTTTTGTTTTATTTAGAGTGATATACCATCGGTATTTCAAATACGTATGGCTGGGTGTAAAGGAATACTAATGATTGATCCGGAGTCAGCACATGATGATTATTACATTAAAGTTCGAGATAGTATGGTTAAATTCGAAAGTGACGATTGGACATTACATATATGTGATTATTCTCGACCAAGTAAAGTTCATATTTCTCAATAGTATAACTCAAAAAAATTCGATTTTGTTTCTCTTTTCTAGTGCCTTTAAGTTTAAATAATCAGATTATACGTTTACTGAGTGATCTCGGAAATAAACTTGAGATATTTGAATCACTACAGAATCGTATGTCGAAACCAGTTCTGTGGCATCCACCAGAAGATACCTATTTGAATGTGTTTGATAGTGAATTAATTAATGATCAACAATTACGTTATTTAAATGTGTAAGAATAGCTATCCTATTGTTTTGTATCATTGGTTCAAAGTATTTGATTTCTTCTATTTGTATATAGGAAAGAAAATTTGTTACGTAATAAAATCCCATTGCCGATCGATGAGGCACGAAATATGTTTGGAGTTGCTGATGTCACCGGTCAGCTAAAGTATGGTCAATGCTTTATACAATACCAAGTGAAAGTAAAAGAAAAAATAACTTATAAAGTTGTAAAAGGTAAATACTTCTTTCATTTTTGTTTGTCTTATTATTTCGACTTATACTTAGGAACGGTACTGGTAACAAAAAATCCCTGTTTATATCCAGGAGACATTCGTAAACTTGAAGCAGTTGATGTAAAATTATTGAGACATTGTATGCGTGACTGTATCGTGTTTCCTACCACTGGATCTCGTCCTCATAGTGATCAAATAAGTGGATCTGATCTCGATGGTGATCAATATTGGGTCTATTGGGGAAAAGATTTGAATATTGATAAACCTATTGAACCATTGAATCATTCATCAGCAACAAAACTGACTGTTTCAGAGATCACAAATGAAATGGTGATTGATTATGTCTTGGATACAATTGAACGAAATTATTACTCAATCATAGCTGACGTGCACACAGTAGTCGCTGATAGAATAGAAAAAGGTACGATGTCGAAAGAATGCGTCGAACTAGCAACATTATTTTATCGTGCCATTGATTCGCCTAAAACAGGTGAAACTATCGATATGAACAGGGTGTATGAATTGAAAGATCAGTTTTGCAAGTCGTTTCCGACATTTATGATGAAATCTGATCAATCATATTATAAATCATCATCCACTATCGGAAACTTATATTTAAAGGCAAAATTAATTGTTATTAAAAGAAAAGAGATGTATGATAGATACCAGATAACATCGGCTCGTCAAACTAGAGTACCAATATTGTTTAGAGTTATATCGAATCCTGAATTGTCATATATTCAGTACTTACTTTTAATTAAAAGCTTTTTAACAAGCAATTTGGGTACTCTGTTTCGATTACCAACACAGCATGAAACTTGTTAAATAACCTGTTTGTGATTTGTTACATTATTTTTATGTTCTCATATTATTTCGTTTCAATAAAATAATCAGTGTATAATACCTCTAGGGTGTGAGTGCGCGTATGGAATTCATTCTCTCCCACCCACACTCATTCTTAATCGATACTTTGTTGTATGCTCATTTGTTTTTTCATAAATATTAACATTTGTTATATACAGTGTTAAATACAGTTCATTATTTTTATTTAATAAAAATGGTTTAGTCATATTTTTCAATGATGCATGTCGAATAAATTTGTTTTTTCGGCGACGAATAGTGAGTGTGTCAGAAAATTCTGCATGTTTGTATCAGGAGGCAGTAAGGAAACACGTTGAACATGATTAAATTTATCTGTCATACTTTCTAAAGTATCATTTTTAGGTTAAGGTTTTTCATTTTAGTAGAAACAAATGATTTGTGCATTGTTTGAACCCGGATGATATTTATAGATGTATTCATTCGTTACAGTACTTTGAAAATTTTTGGGTATGCTGTTATAAAACTGCCAGTGTAAATGAGAGTAAGAATCAACTGAACAAAAATAGATAGTTATGTGGTTCTACGATAATTATTAATATAAATTAAAACAATAGCTTTCGAGTCTACAGACTCATCATCAATTGCAGTAATTAATAACCGAGAATGATAAAAACGAATTATAAAATAGAAATCATACACTTTATTCGTATTTCGTAAGAATCAACTGGTATAGATCGAACAGTGGGCGCATGCTATAGTTTCACTCATAAACCACATCCTCACACCGATATCAATACCTCAAGATTTTCGTTTACCAAAATGTATTAAAATCAGTAGGTTATTTTTTTCTGTTTTCTCTTGTGTTAAGATTGAATCTCTTATAAAAATGAAAAGAACGAATTATTTTATTCATTCTTCCAAGAGAAAGAACAAAAATGTGTTTTTTTGTGAATAAGTGATTCGAGAAAAGGAAAGCATTTTGTAACTGGTAAAAATATCGTTTTTTTTCTTTCTTTCTTTCCTTGGTAATCAGTTTTACAATCTATTCAAATGGCACGGAATGAGGCAACTTGGTTAAAATCATTTTATGTTATGGGATTGTGCGGATAAGGCTTTTCATCATGTGGCAATCTCTTGGAAGATTTTCTGCTTACGTAATATAATGTATATGAGTATTTTTTTAATTTATTTTTATTTTTATGGTCTTCGTCTCACTTCGCTTTAAAAAAAGTGAATTTTGGGTAGAGTTTTCGAAACTGAGATGTAGACGTCTCTACTTTTCGTATTCTTTAGGTAGTTTTCTTGCATTCCTAGTGCATTTTGATTCTAAGCTTTACGTCGCATTCTTGTATGAGCGTTATATTCTAGCCTCACAGAGCTTGAATCGTGTAAGACATTAAAATTTGTTTTTAGATTTGAAAAGACATTAAACTTCAATAAAAAACAGAATTATTTTATCAATCATATTATATAATCGAGGTAGTGTTATGGAAAAATAATGCTAAATGGATGAAACGAATAAAAAACTCATCGAATTATTGGACATCAATAATTTACCAACTTTTGATGTATTCCAACAGACGAAAGAAATTGTTCGACCAATAGATACTGATACTCTCGACAAATTAAATACCTTTGTAATTGAATGTTTACAACTTCCAATGGATAAAATTTTATTGATATTAAGAAAAAGAACGGAAAATATACTCCTAACAATCGAAAATTTTGCATGGATCATTTGGAATCAATTCAACCTGCAACAGCAAATCAATGAAAAAGAATTCAAATTTTTAGAAAATCTTGGACAGTTAAATAGAACGATGGTTGATTTAGATATTGATGAACATGACCGAAAATGTTATTGTATGATTCAATATGTAATAGCACCATTAATACTTAAAAAAAGTTTCATGAAAATTTTCGAATCGATAATAGAAAAGTTGCATGTTGATAGTTCTTCTGTTCAATACAATTTACCCATGCTCAATGTTATTTCTCTATGGCTTGATACAATATCACATCTTCATTATTTTTTACGCATGAGAATTCGAAATTTGAAAGATCAACAAGATCCACTAACACAAATAATTACAACGATTATTATGAATCCAATCTACCAACAATATACAGAAAAGCATTGCTCTACTTATATGGAAATGAAATCAATTGAACAATTTTATATTAGTTCATGCTCTTTTTATTATGCATTTATTTCAGATTTAAGAAACTGGCTAGATATTGTTGAACCATTACTTTACTACAGCAGGAAATTTGTGATTTTCCATGTTCGTTCAATTACTGACGAATGGCAATCGAACATTCTAAACTGTATGAAAAGTTCTGTTTCATTGATAACACAATATTATGAATATATATATTCTGATTGTCGTACAATAGATAAGCCACCAGCATGGAGAACTAATATACACTTTGATAATGATGATGAATATATAACATCGATAATAATTATTTTGAATAATAAATGTATTCAAGAGAAATTATTATTTACATGGTCAAATGATGAAACTATTATCATAGACATGATCATCACATATCTCTTAACGTTAATCACATGTCCTGATCAGATAAGATGTGTAGTTCTGCACCTTTTACGCACAACTAATTCGATAAATACAATTTATTTATTAATATTAAGAAAAAATTTGTATGAATCATTACAAAGTCACTTATTCACACTATTGTCAATCGTATTACATGATACGTTAATATATGAATTAAATATAGCGAATCAACTCGCATTTCTGTACTTTACACGAATTGAAACAACTTTAACTCGTTTGAAACAACGTAAAGATGATATCGAACAAGAAAATATGAAAACATATTTGTCCGATTTTCTCAACTTATTAGCAAATGATATTATTCAACAAGAAATTATAAAATTGAACAAACTTGAGTTATTTATTGAACTTGAAAATAAGCTTTATTCTACTGAAAAATATGAAATTATTTGGACCTTATCATTTCATCCTTCAGTCAAATTATCAATAAAGAACACTTCATTTTTATTATCGTTAAGGAATGAATGCCAATCAAATCATAATCCAAACAGTTTTTATATTGACCAAGCAGTATGGGGAATTCTATGGAATTTAGGTGATCATCAAGGCCTTACAAGATTACGAAAACAATATAATAAGGAACATCGGTATGAAGAAAGAGTTAAGAACTGTATTTCAATCACTAATTTTAATGTGATGATCAATTATCATGCGAGTGATTTCGATCAAGTTGATATATTAACAAAGAAACTACGTGGATATGGTATACGTCCATTGTTAAATGAATTATCTGGAAAAGGTCATGCAGGAACAAGAAATGTAATGATAGATACTATGGAGGCCATAGGAAATATTAGACATTTTATTATATGTTTGAGTGAAAAATGTGTTCGTAGTAATTTTTGCAAGGCTATTCTAACATATGTTCATAAAAAACAACTAATACTTATACCTGTTATTGTGCAGTATAAGTACACAATTTTAGAAGATTGGCTTTATTTTATTGTTGGTTCATTATCCATTATTTATTTTGAAGATGAAGAAATGATTGCACAATTGATACATCGCATCAAAGATTATGACAATAACATTACTGTTGAATACGATAATCAATTGTTGCTTTCACATGATGATAATATTGTGGAAGACTGTTTCCATGATTTATATACAGATTGTAAAAATAATGAATTGGAAAAAATTCAAAGTTATATTAGTAAATTAGCAATCAGACATATAAACAAACAACAGTCAAACGGTAGCACACCGTTACATGTAGCTGCTTACTACGGTCATCATGAAATAGTGAAATTATTATTAACTCATGGTGCATGGAGATCGATAAGGAATAAACTTAACTTGACAGCGTGCGAAGAAGCTCGAACAGAAAAAATTCGTCAACTTTTCCTACGAAATAATGATAATTATTACTTCATTACAGACAGAAACGAAGATAATATGTTAGAATGGACAATTATGTACGATGAAATACAAACACAGCGAAGATTATTTCGACAACAATTTTTAGGTGATGCAAATTTGTCGTTAGATTATCAACGAATATTAAATAGATTTCAAAAACATTATTTACAAAAAATACCATTGGAATCCAAACTACGATCATCTTTAAACTGTTATTTTACGATGGCAGCAGAAGAAAATGATTTAAGATATGTATTAAGTGCTTATACATCGGCAACAATATTTCATAAAATACTTAATAAAGATCTTGCAACTTATGCTTTACATTATTTTGATTCCACACTGAATAAAACGCAAGATTATGCACTATCTAATTGTATTATTGATCTCATTGCATTATTAATTCATTCTAATGGACTAGATTCGTATTACTGTCTGGATACTCTAACAAGCTATCGTGGTATGCTTATGACTCGTGATAATTTGAAACAATATAGTGTTGGCTCACAAATAATGAATGTATCGTTCATATCTACATCAAAAAGCAAAGAAATTGCACAAATATTTGCTGGAGAAGGAGCAGCAGATTCTCTAAGACAAACACCCGAACATACACCTATACATTTATCAACCTTATGTAGATATCAAACCAAAAATCATCGAACAGCATTACAGTTAGAATGTTTATCAGAAATACCCGACGAACAAGAAATATTAATTTTACCATTTTCGGCATATGAAATCGTTAGTATTAGAAAATATGACGAAAAGAAAAACAATGGAATCATGATTGAAATAGAACTAGAAGAATGTGATGAAGCATAATGAAGATGGGACTACTAACCATAACATATTTCATGTTTGCTAAAAAGATCTTTCTAGACGGCTTTGCTATTCAAGGGTGTGGGTGTGAGTGATAGTATAGATGCAAATGCGCTTAATATGACATTCTCACCTGTGCTCTGTCATGTCCACCGGACATGATATACTCTCTTTCCTCTTTCATGCATCTGCTTGCATTCATACTCCTCTCACTTTTCCCCCTTTCTTATACATACACATCCCAAACTATCTTCCCTATATTTTGGATGTTTTATACATTTCATCTGGTGCTCTTCTTTGTTCTATATCATATACACATTCTTTCTTCCTTTCTGTTTTTGCATTAATATGCGTTCGTCTTCTTGTTGTTGTTTTTTCATTCATATTCATTTGATTTTTTTTTGTTCTTAGAATATACATGATGAGGTATTCATCACACGATCACAGTCTAGCCATGCCTAGTCACACCCACACTCTCAGTATGGTTTCGAATCACATTAATATAAAAAAAGTCGTCATCATTTATATTTTTTCCATGTCTAGACTGTTTTTTTTCCGAGAAAGAAATAAAGAGTTATTGTTTTGTTAGTTCTTTTCCGAGAAAGAAATAAAGAGTTATTTTTTTGTTAGTCCTTTTCCGAGAAATAAATAATGAGTTTTTTTTCGGGAAAGAAACATTAGGTTTTTTCCCAGAATACTCTCTAATATACATACATATATATATATGTGAAAAAAAACGTTATTTTGATCATAACTCAGTTTCCAACATCTTCTCCTACAAGGTAAGATTAAAAAAATTTATTTGTTAGTTAACTATTTTCCTTCTCAATGAAAGAATAGACAAATATTATATTTTGGAGGCAACTAGTATCATCTAGGTGTAGATTTATATAATTTCATATAAAAGGCAACATATTTACATTCCATACCAATTCAACTCGTCGATACAAGACCGTGTTTTCAATATCCATCAAATATATAAGAGAAAGGAAAACACGTAAAAGTTCTCATATATATTGAGGGTGAATGTGAGTGTTTTACTATCTCTATACTTGCACCCACCCACACCCTCAAGATGATGAAAAATTCTTCCATGATTCTGTTGTATCGTATGAATAATTACAGAAGATGCCATTTTTTTCGAGAAAATTTGAACATACCTCGGAAACGTTTTGTATACTTTCCCATTCTTCTTCAGATGGAAAGTATTTGTGCGTCTATTCGTAATAAGATCAATCTGGACTGAAATGGAGAGACAAGATACAACGGGATCTTCCACCGCTGATTTCATAATCGACTTCATCGATGAAGCTAATTCAAATAGAATATTCAAAGGTTATAACGAGAGTAAGTTGCAATTGATATCAAGATACACCTGGAGAACAAACAATTTCTAGTGTTAGATCTGAGCGATAGCGAAAATCCATCAGCAGATGATGTGCGAACTGTTCAAGAACGGTTCACACAGGTTTTATCTCAACGGTATCCATTTCTGAGACTGGAATTCGATTGCCGTCCATTGGATGAAGCTATAGTATCTATGGTAAGCCCCGATCGCGTAAGTCATTTTGTTCTCTTACGAATCAAATGTGAATTTTATTTCAATTACTTCTATAACAGCGTCCATTGATTCTCTACATACACAATGATCGAAGCGTAGCAACACATATCTTCTGCGAAAGAGTGCTATGTGCGGATAAAATCGCCAGTTGCCTTGATGAAAAATTTACCATTTGGCCATGGAATCGAACAAGTGATATAAACTACACTGGGTAAGTGAGATGATTTCTGCTATTGAACTTACTTCAATACGAGGCCTTAATAATACTTCTAATATATAATACAAAAGAAATAGTTCAGAAGTGAGAACAAGTGACAAAGTGCTAGTTAGGGTTGTTTTGATATTTGTTATCAGTTTCTTCTGGGTATGTATGATTTGATGCGCAGATAGCATTTCTCAATAATTGAGTGAATTCTTTTAATTGTCTAACTGTATGCTTCAACGTTCTTTTGTAGACTCCTGGTCATGTTGAATAAGCATTGTGGCCAGCAAATAAAGGATGTAATCAGTTCATTTGCCACCGATGATTATCCCTTGCTCTGTTGTCTTATATGGAATGAAGGTCAAGTCAAAGTCGTGGATACTATCCAAGGTACGACATCGATTGACGATACACTTAATCGACTTAATCAAGTACGAGATTCTTCCGATAGTAGCGTTATAAGTCCTCCTCCAATGAACGGTCGAATACTTCTGTATCCATGATCAAATACGAAAAAACAAACAAGCGTTTAAAATAAATGAAACTCAAGTAGAAACAATACTTTTCTGAAATATTCTTGATTTTAAATAGAAATAAATTAAAAAAATCAGGTCAAGCAAGTTAAATTTTGAACGGTTGGAGAACGTGAAAAGCTCTATTTCACCAGCCTTGAGAGAACTGAACAAAGAGTCAACAAGTTCTTTTTGTTGATAAAACAGACGTTTTCTGATTTATCAAAAATACAAATGTGTACTATTCCAAACTAAGAAGGGCCTTTTTATGAAGAGGCTGTATCGACCGATTATTTGTAGATAAGGGGGTGTGCGTATGAAGGTGCCTTCTGTTTCATCATACACACCTACACCCACCCTGAAGGATACAAATAATACCTATTGTTTTTATTGAACATGGATAAATATATTTCTTTAAGTTATTTCCATGCTATGTGCTTCACAGATAATATACATGACAAAATAGTAAACATAATTTACTTAGGAGTTTACGAGCGACGAAACACAATGACGTTCTTTTCTTTTAGCTCTCGATGCATTGAATCTGTTTTTTTATTCTCCATTCTTTTGCGTTCTGTTCCACATAAAAACAAGTTATATATAAAAGGAGACAAAATATACTTCTTCTCAATATATTGCTGCTTACGAATTAGCTCACAAAATATGAAGGAAGCGAGTCAGATCGACCTACATTAAGGCGGAGAAATTTTCTTCCTTTCTCTATCTTTGACTTGGTTTTACATAGAGCGCAGAATGCAAAAACGATGAAGAAAGTACAAAATTATTTATGAAAAACGATCTTGAGGGTATGGGTGTGTGCTGAAAAGAAAGATAGACACATGCACACCCACACACACGCCCACTCCACTCACTCACACTCTCACCCACAATGATATATTTTGCTGTACGAGTGATTAAAATTAATTTTTCCACTCTTTCGTTTATTGAAATTCGTTCAAACTGCCATAGTTATTTCGCCATATAAAAAAAGTTTGTTAAAGAGTTTTTTTGTGAATACGAAATCATGATTAGTATGATCAAGTTCAGACGATGCTTGTCTGTAGATTTCTTCTAAGCCTCAGTTTTCGTTGGCTCCACTGAACCGTCCCACCAGGTTCATTATTCTGGGACACGTTATTATAATCAACATTTGCAGCTGTACTATTAATTTCAAAATCTACTGAAACCGATAATTGAAAACCACCAATCGGAGTGTCTGATTGATCATGGTGCAATACGTCCGAGGATTTTGTGAAATCATCACGTGTACCCCTGATGATAACTATCCTGTTTTCAATATCAATGCGTAGATATTCTTCATTAAAACCTGCTAATTCGACAAATAATAGTATTTTGTCAGCAGTCTCATGCTTGTAATAATGAGGTCGCCATTGATTCTCTCTGGCATCTCGAGGGTGGGTGGGTGTGGGTGATGTTAGCAGTAACAGTTATTGCTAAGTTACTGCCAACTTATTTGATCACGCTCGTGATCAAACTCCTATGTACCCCTTCCCTTTCTTAGTGTCTTCGTAGTTTCTCACTAGCTTCTGCTCATTCCTCTCTTTTCTCTCTCCCCCTATATATTTTCTCTCATTTTGTTTTCTCTCTAGTTCATCTTTTCATATTCAGTTCATCTTTTGTCCTAGTCCATATCACTTGTTTTCCCTCACCTCTTCCATCTCCTCTTTTTCATCCCTACCCATTATCATTGTTTGTCCCGTTCATTTTTCGTTTATTTTCTTTTCATAAAATAAACATCCTGATTGAAGACTTTCTAAGGTAAGATTAGTTTTCATTATTGATTCTTTGCGCCGTATGTATATACATCAAAGAGAAGACCTAACAGGTGAGAGATTGGTATATATCCACACCCACCCTCAGCCACCCTGTTCTTTTTTGTCATCATTGTTATTTTCATCACTGTTGTTTATTGTTACATTTTTCTTTCTTGATAATGGTGTTCGTTACACCGAAAGTTCGAATAAATACCAAGCCTATAAAATTTGATAAAATTTTTTGATGTATTTTATAGCAGTAATATACTCATATATCTATTCATTTTTTAATACTGCTATCCCCAATGGCTTCATGGCAGTTACTGTTTATGTCCATCAGATGATAATGATTGGTATAGAGCACACATACGTCAACTTGCTTCATATGGTAATGCTACTATTTTTAAAGCAGATTATGGCGTTGAACGATCTGTATCTATTAAATATCTTCAACAACTCGAGGTAAAAATTTTGAAAAATTAATTATATTTTTTTTGCAAAATTATCTTGTTTTTTTAGCCATGGATGTATAAAGTACCAAGATTGACGTTACATTGTTCTCTAGTTAATATAGCTAAGCCAAGAAATGGTTTGTTAGCGTCAACTGGTGACACTATGTTGTCGCTAACTTTTATATAATTATTTCTTGTTCAGAGTACAGGTTATCTCTTTTTGTTCTTCTTCTTATCTATATATATATAGATAGGAGAAATTTTCTAATTCTTCAGTTTAGCTTTATTTCTTTTCTAACCTCATATTTGTTTTTTTTTCCTTTTTTCAATATATATATATACATACATACATTTTTGAACTCAACCTTTTTACGGTTGAAAATAAAATAAATAGATAAATAGATAAAAAACCTTTTTCATTACAAAAACTTACCAAGTGATTATCATCATTATAAGTCTCCCTCACACAGACTTAAGAGCACAAAGATTATTTTATCCCCTTATCGAGAATAATACAACTACAGGTAGGATTTTAGCTAGGGAGAGAGGAGTTCTGATACAGACTAAGCTTACCGATAGTCACTCTTCTCGCTTACGTATCGAACGTGTGGCAGGAGTCATAGATACTAATCGAATAACCTAACATAGTTGGACAATAGAATTTATTCATGAATTTAGTTCAAGTTTACAAAAACCATTTCTTTATGCAAAATTCCTTAGATTGAAAAGGATAGAGTCTAGAAACGGGAATTATCTATTTGCATGTATTATTTTTGTTGGTAACATGGCACAAGTGACCATGTAACTATGACATATCTTTGATAATATAATTTTATTTGCTATTATCGTTTTATTTGAATTACATAATATTTAGTATACAATATTTTATTCAATCGTATGAAAAGAGGTCTAACTTAAATATCTAAAATATTTCTTAATTATATATAGATCATTATTTTATTCAATAAATTAAAATAGTGTGGCAAAGCCAATTTACTTTTAATACGGAGAAAGATGAAGATAATATTAATAACAAAAAAAACGAAACGTTCGTGTACACAGTATTCTAAAGCTGTGATAAAAAATTTCATCTATTTTTCTATAGCATATCATTTATTATTATCGACACATATTTTTAATACATATTTGAAAAAAACGATGATGTACCGAAACGTCCTGTACGACGACTTATTAAAATAAGACCAAGAATGAGAAGCTTAGAAACATACGCATTGTAATTCCATGTTAAAAATTTAGTTGCTGCATTACTGTAAAACATTTTAATAAATTTGTCAGTTTAATAGTCTTGCTATAGTGCATGTAGATAAAAGAGTTCAAAACCAATTTTGATATATAATGATAAAGAGATCTACACTGTATTTTTTTTGAAACTCTATTTTTTATAAAATTGACTTAAATAAAGCTAAAGCATTGTTAAACTTTATTATTCATTCGTCAAATATCAAAGTTTTAGAGAATTTTTGATTTTATATTAAGTAGAAATTCAGCTTGATTTCCCGCTGAAAATCAAAACTAATATTGATTAACTCTCATTCGTATCTACATACAGTTATATCAGTATGCAGACCGCGACAGGCTAGGGCTAAGTGAATTGAGTTTCGATGAACGCTACTTGTAATATTAGATCAACCAATTATTCTTTAAACCAAACTTATTTACCATCAAATGAAGATATTAAACAAACATTCAAAGATTTTAAATATAATCAAGTTATTTCTTGTGTTGATTATTTTCAAGCATCTTTATATAGTCAATGTCATATTTATTCATATCCATATAAATCGAAATATTACCATGAAATAACAAATAATTTTCCAGGTAGATTATTTAAATATGTTAATATAGTATCATTATTTGATGGTCGTCCATTTGAACATGAATTTTTTCTTCAAATTGCTCGATTATTTCCATATATGAAAAAGTTAACTGTAGATAATCGTAAAGCACAAACGAATAAACAATGTAGAAAATCAAAAAATGAAAATATAACAATCAGTGAATATCATCATCTCACTCTACTTAGTCTTGAAGCGGCTTATGAAGATTATCTTGACGAATTTTTACTTGATACAAAAACATATTTATCCAATGGTGTTAATCTTCTTGCTAATTATGAAACATTGAAAAAAGTAACACATAATTTTGAAAGAGATGCAACACGAATTAATTGTTTAAAAATAAATTATTTCTATGCTGCATATATTACTCAATTTCCAAAACATTTCAAAAACTATTTCCATCCCACAGATATTAAATTCTTAAATAAACAAAAGTTATTTTATATTCAATTAAAAAACATCATTATCTGTTTGTATATGTCCCAGGCAAAATTAAACAGGCAAATTTGTTTTTTTTTCGGCGCGAAAACTTGATTTTTTTTTAAATAATGAAATAAAATTCGAATTTGTTGTAAAAAAACTATGTATTTGCATATTTAAATAATCGAATAGAATACAACTTTTAATTATCACAATTATAATAAATATAACAATGACCTCTATATTGTCAACAGATAATGAATCACGTCAATTCTTTTATAAGCAAGCTGATCAACATATAAATTCACTTAATATTAAATTTCAAGAAAAGGCAGTAATTACTAATAAAATGAATGAAAAGATAATTGCATGTTTACAAAATAATTTATCTTCAACAGAAAATAATTCACGTTTTATATCATGGTGTCGTAATTCATTTGCACTACGTGTAATTGGAACACGTCAATTTTTATGTGATATTAAATTTGGAAAGCCTATTTTGTTATATGAAAATATGTATGATATATATAAAAAGATTCATACTGAAACTGCACATGGTGGTCGAGATAAATGTCTCGATAGTTTACTCATTAATTATAGTTGGTTTAATAAAGATTTATTACAAATATTTTTAAAAAATTGTTCGTCATGTCAAAAAAGAAAATCTATACTTAAACCGATGTTGTCAAAGCCAATCATTGCATTAGGTTAGACAACATTCATGATTTTTATACATATGATTTAT
>CAJNOI010000251.1:31534-47121 GCA_905250115.1 Adineta steineri
CTCCACATTAATATCAAACAAATCATATACTAACTCAGATGGTACACAATTTATAAAAAAGGAGTTGATTTTTTTTAAGAATTTATTGTTTGTTATTAGAAATACCTGTGAATTTAATAAATGGAACAAAAAACGCATTGGAAACAACTAAAACTACTTCACCTTCTTGAGGGTGGGTGGGTGTAGGTGTGTGGTTATGAGTGTCAATAATATAGAACACCATGCACCCTCACCCACACCCACACCCAAATTCTAAACTGAATATTTATATTTCCGATTGTTAACTTAACTAAGAGATCATCGATTTAATTATTATACGACAAGATCATATCTATGTAGTCATTGACCATGACTAACTATATGTTACTGGTGTAAACAAGAATAATTGAATTAGAAAACATTTTTCATCAAAATTGATTTTCTATATAAAACAAGAAACAATTATACTAAGAGAATTTATTCACATTTTTTCTTATTCGTTTTACTATAATTCAAACTTTTTTTATGTGCGCAAAATGTGATACGTTTTAATACATATGTTGATCAATTCTTTCTCTGTTCTTTCAGAGTTGTTCATTATTTTTTCTTCATTTATTTTATTATTGTGATAAATATAAATATGTTCAATAGACAAAAAAATAAGCATTTTTAAGATAAACGACTGATATACAACAAAAAATATTTTAAAGTTAGATTCAGCTTGAATAGATATTATAATTACGAACAAACAATTATTTAAAGTATAATAAAATTAAACATTAATTATATGAGTTTAAAACTTTGCACACGATGATTAACATAGTCAGAAACATAGAGAAGAGTTTCGTTCAGATTAAGTATGACATATGTTGGATCACCGAATAACATTGGAGAACTTCCTGCTTGTCCATCAATACCAACCACGGTTACTCCCTTTGTTGCACCAACAGCCCATTTTGTAACTCTATAGTTGTCTTCATCGGCTATGTATATGGCACCTGTAGTTTTTGAAACATACACACTTATGGGATTGTTCAACTGCATGTTACTTGATCCTTGCCCATTTCCGCCTGCAACAGTAGTAGCATTTGTTGAACCACCCAGTGTTATTCTTTGAATACGATTATTTCCAGCATCAGCAATATAAAGATACGAATGAAGTTCATCGAGAAAGAGTCCAGCTGGATAACTTAGTTGATTACTTTGACTACCTGATATACCATTTTGACCTGCTATAATTATACCTACTGTAGCACCTGGAATCCATTTTGTTACTCGATGATTCATTGTATCGGCTACATAAATATTTCCATGGGAGTCAACAGTGATTCCAAAGACATCAGCCACTGCATTTAGTGATGATCCAGAATAACCTGTTCCAACTACTTTTGTAGCACTTAATGATCCATTGGCCCAATACATTACACGATAGTTTATGTCATCAGCCACATAAATATTTGATGATGCATCAACATACAACACCGATGGTTCATAAAGTTGATTAGAACCAGTACCTGCACTAGCTGAACCTGCAACTCGTATACCTAATGTCGAACCTTCGTGAAATCGCATAACTCGACTATTGCCATACTCGCAGACGTAGAGCGAATTATCAATACCCATGGCTAATCCCCATGGTTTATTGAGAGCATTATTATCTGAACCTGCTGTACCATTTCCATATCCAGCAACAGTATTACCATTTTGAAGAGACAATGCTGAAAAATAGATACAGAATCTTAAAATATGTTTACTTAATTTCAGTTGGTAAACTTAGAATTAATTAGAAACGAGATAATAGTATTTAATCTAATGACTAATTGTTGTGTAATTAAAAAATATAGTATAATTGAGATGTATTCTACGAAAGTCGAATCGATAAATCAATAATATTCAATTAAAAATAAGCCGTTATATATCTAAATATATTAATAAATTAAATAACTTACGCCCACATTGTAGACGTGGTAAACAAGTATAATTGAGATCTGTACGACAATCTGTTTCATTGATGCATTGACTTCCTAGTAATTTTTGACTTCGACAAATTGATCCATCAAAATAAGTATTTGATTGACATTGACACGATGAATTGATACATTTTAAATATCGACTTCCTTGACAAAATAAACATGATTTACCATAACTATCGAACTGTGTTGAATCAAGTTCGATTGATCCAACAACTGATTGAGATAATGATGAAGAAATAATTGATCCTGTAGTATCTAAATCACCTTGAAAGATTCGACACCGATGTGATACAATGTCAAAATCAAATGTGCGACAAAGTACCGTTGTATGACACATTTGACTACATATTTCTAGAGAATCTGCGGTTGTTTGTTGTAAGAAAAGGGCTTCCATATCAATAGGAGAGAATTCAAATCCTGAACTAGAGAAATGAATAAATGATTGCCAACCACTAGATATATCTTCGCTTGAAAGAGATATTGAAATATAAATAAGAAAAATATGTAAATGATAATTAAACCAAATTAACATTTTTATCCTATTAAATCGATTCTATGGAAAATTAATGATCTAATAAATAAATAAATAAATAATATTTATCATGACAATACTCATTTCAATCTATAGACGTACTTTTTCAAAAGAAATCAAAAAAGAAAAAAGTGCAAAGAAATAACATGAAAATATTTCTTAAATAGAAAGAAAAGTTAATGAGGTAAAGAGAACGATGTAAAACAAGAAGTTCTTATTTTAAACATTTTTTTTCTCAACCTATTAAAATTTCAATTTCACACTGAATAGATATAGAATATGTAACTAATTATCATAAATTTTTATTTCGAGTGACGTCTTTGATTCAATTATGACTCTATAAACAATGTAAAAATTAATTTAAATATTAATTTCTATGTAATCCTTCACTTTTCTCTCCAATAATTATGCTATCATTTTCAATTTTTATCATTCGAATGAGTTTTTCATCTACGCTTTTTGTATTAATCTTTCTAATAGTTCAGAGTTAGATAGTATAAAATATGGAATCTATAAGTTCTTGTAAATATTATATTTCAATGAGTAAGAGAAAAGGGTAAGGTAATTTAAAAAAAACAAATTTATTCATGTTCTATCATCAAAACTTAATTCACTTCCGATGTTTTTTTTTGTTGTTGAATGTGATGTAAAAAGACTTTATTTTCTTGTAATTATTGTTAAAGATGTGACTCAAACTTGAGAAATTCTATCTTTAGTTGTATTAAATACCAAAAGATATTGAGTAAAACGACAGATCTTTTTAAGTGATTTACTTGTTCTATAAATTGTTATTTTGCTTAATATTTTTAACTATCGAACACAGTTTAATTTCATGCGACAATTATTTTTCAGAGAAATATTCTGAATAAATGAAACGATGTACTATCCTATAATTTTCATTAAGAATTAATCTATATGAATTGTAAAGTACCAAAAACATGTTAAATATGCATTTTTGTGTCTATTCAATAATTGATAAAATATCGAAGAATCAATCTTTTTAACCAACAATTTTCTCATAGATGATATTTACAAAACTTCGATGGTTGAATATTTTTTATAGAGAAAAAAAACATATTTTGTCATCATTCATTCACTCGCTCTTGTCACTTCTTTGCTTGTTCTATTCGTTATCTTTCCTTTTTGTTCTTTATTTCTCGTCTTTCATAAAACAAGAATCATCTTTCTTTTAACAACATTTACTCCTTAAATATTCAACGATATCAGTAGTAGGTGAGAAAATGAAAGAGAATCAGCATTCTTTATGACAAGAGATATATCATGCGCCATAACACTATTATTTTCGTTGTTCGATTTTACAAGAATCTAATTCTTAGAGTTGTTAATTCTTTGATAATAATGTCGTCTTGAGGGTGTAGGTGGGCGAGGTTCTATATAAGTTGTATACCCAACTACCGATCTCACACCCTGCTTTCTGATTCGTTACATCAAGAGACAGCACATTGGTTTTTTCCAATTTATAATGGTTGACTCACATTTTCATGACTCATGAGGTATGAATCATGACACTTGAGAAATAAGAAAGATGTAAAGCATACATTGTTTTTATTCCTACGAAGTAAAAAAGAATGTAATGTTTCTTCCTCGCCATTCGTTTGGTTGTTAGGTGAGGTATAGACATGTATAATCCATCAATGGACGAAGGTAAAATTAATCGTGATCATATCGTCAATTAGTTCCTGCAGAATATTTCAATCCTATTTGCCAAGATCTACTTTGGAAAGAACGTTCATATGCTTCATGTTAACATTTATTCTGTGAAAAATGTCTTCATATGTACCTTCAAAGTTCCCCTAATGCAAATAGATATCCATTTCGATATCAAGCATTTGAAGAATGTCGATATCCTCCATACATTCAATCATTATTAGCTAAATTAAATATTTATTTATAAATGTTTCATTGAGGGTGGGTGTGATTGAAATAAATATAATCACATGCACACCCTCAAGATGAGTTACTTGATTATTTTAGCTAAAATATTTTTCATTTATCGGTTTATCTATTTTAGAGAGTATTTTCAATAAATAGAATAAAATATGTCGGAAGATTTACTAAATAAAGCCAAGAGTCAAGTAGAAAATATTATTGATTCTATTTATTCGTTCCGTGAAGTTTCGCGTGCAATGTTTATGGAAACATATACGTAAGTTTCTTTCTATTTTTGCTTGGGACGTCGATTTTTAATTATAGTATTACATACGATTATTTGATGTCAATACCTCCATCTACATCAGAAAAGCGTTCTACACGTCACTATAACGTACCGGATGGGTGTAAAGTCGTCGGAGGTGAATTATACCATCATATCCAAACTTATCTTGAGAACAAGTTGAACTATATATGTAAAGTAAAGCTTTCTTCCGTTTTATTGAATCTAGTTCAGATAGGTTTGTCTAATATTCCTCTGTTTATTTCTATTTTAGGATGTTCATCAAATGACAGATAATGATGCACTTCACCTGTATGAAAAGAATTGGAACAATTACAAAAATATGTGTCGAAAAGTAAATAATGCTTGCCGTTATCTCAATCAACATTGGGTTCAACGAGAGTGGAATGCCGGAAGACGCGATATTGTTGAGATTAACGTGGTATGTTATATTTAATCATTTTGTTTTCTTTTTTGAATTGTTTGAATACTTAGCTATCGCAACGAATTTGGAAGGACAATTTTTTCAAACCATTATTTTTACGTATGACACAAGCATGTTTTAATTTAATCAGTATAGATCGGAATACTAATTCTTTTGCTGATAATAAACTAATCGAAAATATCCTCCATTTGTATTGTAAATAGACAATTATTTGTTTATTTTTTGTTTTCAAACAGTAGTCTTTTTCAGTGGATAAAAATTTGATCGAACTAATGAGCAATGATGTGATCAACTCCGCTGCTATTGGATCATTTGAAACTAAATTTCTTCAAGTAGCACAAGATTTCTATGTCAAACAAAATGTTTCTTCTTTTGAACCAGATCAAATATTCGAATATCTGATACCGGTAACTTTCATAATCCAACAAAGAATCTCTGAATCATCGATTTGTTTAGATATCAAAATATATTCATCATGAAACAAATCTTATTATGTCTTATCTTCCTCAAGAGCTGTCAATATCGAAAAAGTTAACTAATATGGTACAAGACATATTTATTCCTCAAGATATATTTACTATTATTTTGGAATACTTAAAATCAATCGTACAAAATGAGAATTCTCAAGGTGGGAAGTTTAGTGTATTTCGTTTCTTTTAGTTTTTCTATTTTTATACAGAATTAACAAGATTTTATAAACCAATTAGTCAAATCCCAAAATTAAAGAACGAAGTGGCAAAATTGATCGAAACTCATATCTTTATGAAAGGTATAAATGCTATTAAATATGTTAATGAAAAAGTAATTAATATAAGTTAAACTCGAATCATTTCCACTAATCTAGTTTTATACTTTATAGGATCCAAAACTATATATTGAAACAATTCTTGATATTCACAAGAAATACTTACAATTTGTGCAAGACACTTTTGATGGTGAACAAATTTTTATTACTGCATTCGATAAAGTAAATATATTTTCATTGAAATTGTTATCTATTATGAATGATATTATATAGGCTTGTGGTAAACTCATAAATAATGTTACAACAGAAGCAGGTAATAGCTCAATCAAATCATCTGAGTTATTAGTTCGATATTGTGATGCATTATCGAAAAAAGGGTTTGTTCAAAAAAACTTCATGTCATACCAAGATCGACATAATCTGTTTTTTGTAGAACTAAAAATATTGAAGAAACTGATTTCGAAGAAGAATTCAATAAAATCATGGTATTAGTTGTTTTCTCCAAGTTCTTTTCATTAAATATTCCGTTAATATTGTAGATTGTTTTCAATTACATTGAAGATAAAGATATCTTTGAAAGATTGTATCGAAATCGGTTAGCGAAACGTTTAATTGGTCAATTAAGTGATTCGGACGATTATGAGAAATTTATGGTTTTACAACTACAAGTAAATATTTCACTCTACTTCACAATCTAAAATGAATATCTAATTTTCTTATCTTTTCCAGCGAAAATGTGGTTTTGAATATACAACAAAATTAGAACGAATGTTACAAGATGTTGATGTTAGTAAAACCCTCACATCTGACTATGAAAAATATTGTGAAAATCATCATATAACTGATATAGGTAAAACAAATCGGCAGAATACTTTAAATGACATGATTTATTCTAGTTGATTTTTCTATAATGGTACTCACTTCAAATTCATGGTCATTTCCTGAAATACCAAATCTTGTTCTTCCAATTGAAGTAAAATTTTCATAATTATTCATCATTTTCTTTACTATCGAATTTATCATTTTAGTTAAAATCAACGTCGAATAATTTCATAGATTTTTATAATCATGATCATAATGGTCGAAAATTAAAATGGCTTCACCAACATTCAAAAGGAGAACTGCAAACATCTTTTACATCACAAAAATATATTTTCCAAGTATCAACTTATCAGATGGCTGTTTTATTATTATTTAATAAATTTTTAATTTGGACAGTTGAACGACTACATGATGAAACACAAATTAAACTTGATACATTACTTCAAGTTATTAGTAGTTTGTTGAAGAATAAAATATTAATATGCGAAAATATCAATATAGATGAAGATTTCAAACATACTAACATTCAGATGAATTATGTAATTCATTTATCAAATGATTTTAAAAGGTAATTTTTTTTATATCGAAGTCAGTCAATATATGATTTTTTCTTTTATTTTGTGAAGTAAAAAACTTCGATTAAACCTAAATGTTCCATTGAAATATATCGACCAGAAAAGTATTAGCGTTGATGATACAATCAATAATGATCGTAGAATGGTCATTCAAGCAACCATTGTTCGAATAATGAAAGCTAGACAAATATTAGAATATCCATTATTAATACAAGAAGTAATTCAACAATTAACTCCCCGTTTTATACCAAAAATTCCTGTTATTAAAGTAAATGAAGTTCTTTTTCTTTTTTAAAAATGAAATTTGAATTTTGTTTTATTTTTAGAAAACTATTGATACTTTAATCGAAAACCAATATCTTGAACGACAATCCGATGACAAAAATATTCTAAAATATTTGGCTTAGATAAAAAAAACTGTTATAGTTTTTCAGAATACTATTCCATTATTAAAATAAATTTGACCTAAGTATGAGATGGAAAGAATATTTACAATCATATTCGCACTTACATCCTCAAGATCACAGAAGCAAAGTTTTGAGGGTATGCCTATATCTTAGTCATCATGTATATGTATATTTTGCTTCTTATTTTTTCGTTGTTACGTCAGTGTATATACAGACAATTCATTTTAAGAGAAATTATATACTGATAAACAGAACATGTGCGCTTTACGTTGTTTATACATGAAACGAAACATATCTACTTTTAGATTCAAGCAACAAGTATTTTTTACAAGTGAAAGTATAAATGACGAAAATACTAGTCCATCAATTAAGAAAAAACTACCTTCAAGTCTCAGCTATTGGTTAGTGAGGCATTCGTTTCAATAGTAGGTAATGGAACTTCTAAAATAGAAGAAGAATGGTTTAAAGTCTATGATTGTGTAATTGAACTGGGCAGTACTTTTTTTTGATAGTGGCAATGTTTATAGAGTGTGGGTGGGTGTGGTTATTTTTATTTTACATCCACAACGTCACACCCATCTGCACCCGCACCCTGGAGAGATGTTACAATCATATCTACATACGTCTTCAAACCATATCTGGTTTTTGTTACTCACATTTTTTGCTTCTTTTTCTTTCTCTTTTATGTTCTGTTCTTCATTCGATAATAAGATACAGCATGAAGAAACGGTTCTCTCATAATAGCACAACAGTAGCATTAGAATTTTATCAAGTTTCTGGTAAGACACGCAAGTATCCTTATGGATATGTCATCCAATATTAATCGCGGTACATCGGAAGTCGTTCGTGTGGAACCACAGAGTAATACACAAGACTTTCATCAAGAACTACCTTGCAACGGTCGTGCTTGTATTCGTTGTGGTAAGTGTCGCGATTGGGTTTGGATTGATGGTCACAATCAGTGGATGGTAGAACGCAAATATTATATTAGGCGTCCTGATGCTACTTGCACAGGTTGCTGTGGTGGTCAATATGATAGTCGATATGACTATGATTCTTGTTATGGTGGTGGTTCCTATTACCATTTTTTTTGTGGTTGTTGTTTCTTTGGTCGTCATTGTGAATGTGATGATAACCGTCTTTTAGAGTGAAAAGTTTAGTTTTGTGTGCTATCTTAATTGCTAACTAGATGTTATATTATCATTAATGATAAAAACCGCTTTAAAGATTGATGTATGGATGCAAGCTAGGATGTAAGTGTGGGTGTGTGTTCGAGAATAAAGGCATCGCAATCACACCTGCACCCATATCCAAATGTCTGTTTTCGTTCAAAATTCCGAAATTGAGATAAATGCATAGAATGATAGTCCGTTTTCAGTCCTTTCAGAGGTAATATAATTTTTTATCAAATCCATTTTTTTGGCTAAAATTTGGGGCATTACTATTGACAAATATGAGTTTGTTGCGCTAAATCGGAAAGTTTTTCTTTTTTTCTTAGTTGACACTTTTGCGAACGCGCATCCCACATTTCTTGATCACGAAGCGTCTAATATTTATATATACATATTTCTTTGAAAGAGCATGTCAAGGCGCAATGCATGATAGAGTCCTTTTTCTTCGCTAAAAAAGTAAGTATGTAAAAAAACAGTCTGTCAAGAGACATGACGGACATCCTTTCGAAGATACCTCTTTTGACGATATTACTTATCCTTTATTTCGTATTACTAGTTCTCCTTCCTCTCGGTATGTCATCTTTCGATGCATGTTCCTTTAACGCATTTATCTTTAATTCTTCATATATCTTTCTCTTATTCTTTTCTTTCGTTTGGTTTTCGTCCTTGAATTCAAGGAAAAAAGTGGTAAGACAAAAAGTTGGTAGATAAGATGAGTCTGGACAGAACACTTCTGACGAGGGTCGACAAAGAATGGCGATAAAAGAATCCTATTCTGAATTTCGGAGAGAGAGTCAAAAATGGGATCGAGTCTGAATCATAAGTTTAACTAAGAAGTCATAAATGCACGATTAGAATATAGTATATATTTTACCGGGTCAATCCCGTTCCATCTGTTGTTTTTTTTTGCGTTATACATTTTATTCTTTATTCAATAAACGATTACGTCTCAGCATTGTCCGAACACCTTACACTATCCATGCGATCTTAGAAAGTTTGGTGTTCGTGGTGTTTGCAAAAATTATGAATACTCTACGTACACCCATCTCACATCCCTAGTCTTTGATTCCATTTTGCGATCAAGATTGTTTTTTTGTAAATTCAGATCGACATTATATGGGCTATCGTATGAGGATGGAGGGCTTCAAGGTTTATCTGACCTGTGTCACTACATCTTATCCTCGCCATCTGATACGTTCTCAAAGTGCATGTTTTGACCGTCACTATGATTGAGATCGAGAATCTACGCGTGCATTTCTGCTTTCGCTACCAAAAAGTCGTTTCGAGCATCACATGCCTTGGTAGAATTGGATAAAAAAATAGACTTTTAAGAATTAGTTAATAAAATCCAACATAAGTTGGATTGTTGTATAAGAATAACTTGCTATGTAATTCATTTACATCACAGATCGGTCCCAAGTACATATATTATTTGATTTCAACGAACGAGTGATCCACTTTGTATTGATTTTTAGTGAAGAATATAGAAAAACCTGAAACTGCCCTTGTAAAATAAGTGATGAAGTGTTATAATTGAAAAAGAATCCATGTTTAGAAATAATATAGATAAGAGAAAAATATTTTGAAAACAGAAAAGAATAATACAGACTGCACCAAATGTATATGAAGGACGAATACAATTTTTATCAAGAAGAATAGTATGAGACACTATTTATATCTCTTTCTCGTACAATCTAACGTTTTTTTTGGTAAGTCGCCTATTTAAGGCGTATCAAAAGTAGAAACAGTGGCGCTTTATTCTCATCCAGAATGTTTGCAAAATTCCATTCTATATACTCGCATAAACAAAAAACGCTCTATGTTTCTATGTTATTTGGTCATACTTCACGTAATATAGTCTTAATAAATCTCATGGAATTGTCATTTATACTCGTTGTAAGTTTGCACTACAGCTTTTATTTCATTTGAATGCGCTATTAAAAAGCAAAATATAGCATACAATACAAGGTGAAAAGCTCTGTGATTTGCATAAGACTACTTATTTTATAGCTACACTTTTTCTTTTCAGAGTGAACATTAGAGGTGGGCCATTATTTTTAGCGGAACTGAATTAATGATATTAGTTAGTGACTTTGATTAATATTGATGATTAATCAGAAACATGAACATTAATATTAAGTTTATATAAATAGTCTACCACTAAACGGGTGTGACTTCGGCGATTAAACTTCAAACATAAGAAAAAGATACCTTTTTTGAAACATAACACACCAACTTTTTGTTATTTCATCGTTTTACTTAGAAGACGCGCCGTCAGAAATGAAAATCAAATATACCAACATATATAGTGTGAAGAGCTGTACAAGTTTCATAGTAAAGCCTGTTGTGTTGCTTTATAAAGGAGAGAAAGTCAGTGCAATCGGTCAACACTTTGTCCATTTTCAAAACAAAAAGTGCAACTACGGAATAGATGAGTTATGTAAATTGTAGAGCTTTTCGCACTGTATTCTACGGTATGTTTTGATTGCTAATGCAATATATTAAGGGACGAAAATTTAATCTGTCTCACTTATTATAACGTAGTACAACGAGCACGAATACTAATGACACGGATCTTATTAAAAATTTGTTGCCATTATATTATGTGAAGTATAACCAAATAGTACAAAAAGATAGAACTGTTTTCCTCTATCAGACTATATAGAAAGAAGTCTTTTAAACATACTATACGAGAATAAAATGCCACTGCTATTCCTTTTCATATGCCATAAGTAATAATTATTGTAAGCAATTTCATGCTTTCCGTAGCAGATGCAAATACTTGACGAACAGTTGCAGCCCTTATCTATCGAAAAATCGAAAGTAAATGCTTAGTTATAGAGGAGTATCGAGAACACCTCTTGTTGTGTAAGTAGGAATGGATCTGATATTTAAGAAAATTCGTCAGTTTGTTCGAAAACGCTTGAGTCTGAAACGAGGTGGAACTTTTTTAATTAAAAATGATTAATTCATTTGTCCATTGAGGAAAAGAAATGCATCTGATATTGGCAGGTACAGCTAAACTATTTTTCTTGACTCAATAGTAAAGAAAAAGTAGCCTGTTACAAAATAATAATGCGAGCACTGACAATAGTAGAAGATCTATGCTCAAAGCATCAGTAACTATACATAATAAGGAAGTGATATCTCTAGTTTATTCGTTTGTCTCTTTTAGAAACGTCAGACGAAAAAAGATAATGCAAGAATCTGATTACACGAAAATCATATGGGGCACTATTATGAGTGCGGTGTTTGTCGCTCTTATCATTCTGCTTCTTTTACCATCGGATATGTACAAGAAGCTGGTCGATAGTCTATTCGGTGGTTTTATTAAAGAACCTCCAATAGAAGAAAATAACGTAGCACGCAACGAGTGTTGTACACGTTTGACGCGGAATTTGAGAAAAAGGATGTTCACACTACCTGTTTTTCTCATGGCAATCATCGTACTTGTTCTTGTTTTTATTGATGGATGTATATTGAAAGCAGAGTTCGTTTATCCTGGTGATATGTGTCCATCAACACAATCAGTCTGCTTCGCTCGGTATAAAAATAACACGAAAAGTTCCTACCTCTGTACAAATGACGAAATGGTCATTTCAAATGTCACTAGTATAAAAACTGTTATTTGCTATACATGGATCCATAACAGTCAGACTTCGTCAGATGTTTTGAATCAACTTGGTCTATGTGCTGGTATACTTTCGCTATTGACATTTTATTTAAAAATACTTTATTGGATGTCACGCAGTCAGTGTCTAATGTGCTTTGTCTTAATCCTCGCCCTGGTGAACCTTTCTATTTGTGCGGCAGCTTTATTTGACGGAGATAAACTAGGTTTACGCATATCTCTCACTGACAAATGGCTAATCGGTCTAGTTGCAATTATACATATTCTAGTGTGGATATGGACTATATGTGGACATTGGCAAGAAAACAAGATCGATAATAATGACATTGCATTATAAATTATTACGTTGTTCGCCGACTCGGAAATACAATAAATATTATTCAGTGAGGGCGTGAGTATAACAAATTAAAATTAAAGAGTTTTAAAATAAGCAGTCATTTTACTTGTCCACTGAATTGTAGAATGAATTTTAATAAATATAATCATATGAACTTGCCGTTAAAGATACGAAAAACCAACTAAGAAAAATCATAAAATTGGGGAAGAATTAAACCCACATGTTCCCACAACAAATGTGTAATTTAAAATGCGGCTAAGTATTCCTAACGAATTCATGATTGTTTTTATTCGTCGGTTGATTTTTATATACTTATTTCGTTATTGTATTCCAATGAATAGATGTCATGACTATTCGCATCTAATCGTTAAGTAGTACAAAAAAGAGAGTTTCTTGTGTTAGGGGGTCGAGGTTGGTGTGGGTGTGGGTGTGTGTGTGTGGGTGGGTGTGGGTGTGGGTGTGGGTGTGGGTGTGGGTGTGGGTGTGAGTGTGGGTGTGGGTGTGGGTGTGCGTGTGGGTGTAATAAGATACTCAAGCTCTCGGACATTTAAAGGAAAGCTGAGGATATTTTTCCGAGTATCTCTAAGATTTTCCATCAGGATATGGTAGATAGTTCCCTACAAAACCCTTTTATGCTGTACAGAACTTTAAAAAAAGTTTTTCAATATATAGTTTAGACTTTGTACCCACGCCCAGATCCTTTTAAGGTTTCGTAGATGTTTTTAATCGTTTTCTGGATCTCTGAACGCATTGCAGGCCTTTTTGAAACCTACGAAACGTTTTTGGAGGGTTCAAGAGTGTACTATCTCCTTTTTAATACAACTTCGAGTCCTGTTATTGTCTGTTGCAGTTATACGAAGTTTAATCAAACAACTATGGCAAACATCTCTCGCCAAGATGTCGAACGTCTGTTTCAACAAAAATTAGCTGAACTTAATCACATGGAAATTACGTTAAAGGAAGAGTTTACTCCAATGATTGATGCCGTTTTTGAATTTTGTATTTATTCGAAATATACACAAACGCAATACTCACATATTATTCAATTAATCGATCGTTTATCCAAAGGCGCAATTAGATCCGCAATTAGTCGAGGACTAAGCTCAATCATTAGTCATGCACTCACCTTCGACACTATTCGAGCTACGTATGCAGCTATGGAAACTGTTTTAAAATGGTTAGATAACACAAATGAACAAGATCCAGACAAAATCGGTTATATTATTGATGAATACATTCGTTATTACTCGTTTTTTTATGGTGAAAACTTCTTTTCCGAAGATGCATCTATACTGAAACAACTTGAATCGGATTTGGCGTTCCAAAAATATCACAAATAACCTTAGTTTTTTCTATCTGAAAACGAACTTTACGAGCATAGTCTATATCAGAACAACTAATATATTTCAATGAAAAGTTTTTGTTGAATAAATAAAGATTATTTAAACTAGAAATATGTCATGTTCGACGGATCTCTCACTCAGATCATCTTGAGGGTGTGAATATTCTGTTTCTTTACACCTATGTCCACACCCATATCCTCAACATGGTTTAATACGACGAAGTTCTCAAATGAGCAAATAAATATAATGCCTCTCTCATTGGATACCTTTGATTATTAAAAAAAATTAATAATTCAAACCTATTTATGCAGTTCCATCATGATTCACATAAGAATTGTACTAACAATTTTTTCCTTCATTCTTCATATTTAGGAACAAGTTATGATTTCCTTCATTGCTGCTATAAATGAAGAAGGTCAAGGTGTATACAGTCGTCCATGTGAACCAGTTCCTATCAAAGATCCATATGATGTTCCAACTCAACCAAGACCAATTGATATAAATGAATTAATCAATACATCATGTGTTCTTACTTGTAAATCACCTATTCGTGATAATGAATTTTAATTATGAAATTTTTTTTTATTCAGTAATAATTAAGAATATTGTTTTTTCTAAATCAACTAGCTGCTTTCCATGTTTGTTTCAATAATTGATTAAAAATGAAAAAAACGGTAAAATTGTTTTCATATATCAGTTATGGAACTCGAAGTGTGGAAAAAACTTATAATTATATTCTCTATGACAAACTTTCTCTCCTTATCTAACTGATAAAACTGAACGAAACCTTTTTTTTAAACACAGCATAGAAAATTCTTTCTCTTTCATGAAAATACAGAAATGTATTTTTATTTTCAATGAAAATACAAAAAAAATCTTTTTTCTATCCAAATACAAAAAATCTAATTTTTTTCCAAATAATAACAAAAAAAAGTTTTTTCAAATATAACAAAAGAAAATCTTTTGTTTTTATTTCGACAGAAAGAATCCATTACTCTTTTTCATGTTGATCAAGTTTTAAATTTGGTGTATTCAAATCATCTTTACTAAAATAAATAAATATTTTTTTAAGTTAAGATTCACAAAAGTTAAACTTGCTTTATTTCATCTTGTTCACCAGGAATGCATATGTTCAATAGTGAGACTGGAGTGTGGTTCTCACTAAGAGAAGAGACAACAACACCCACCCACATCCACACAGTCGAACTGACCATCACGTTCAATTTCGAGTTTCACAACTAGCGAGTTCATCTGTATAAATTTATTTTCAAGAACATTGAATTCATCATATTTGACATATTTTACTTTTTGTGATTCATTCTCACTTTTATCATCATCCTGATCCAAGAAACGTTTTTGTCCTTTCATCACATCCTGCTCAGCAACATTCGAGTTAATTAATACCGGCATATGATGATTTTCTTTTTCAACATTATCGATCAAGTTTCTCAAC
>CAJNOI010000251.1:47221-65669 GCA_905250115.1 Adineta steineri
AAAAAACCTTTTTTAGTTTCGTAGAAATCCTTTTTTATTTAGAGTGTTCTGTTGCGGGGGATGACTGGAGGATTACTTATCGGATTAGAGTTGGGGTTTCAATTCTCATCAATACTTAGGCTGCCTAGGTATAACTGTTTCTGTTGAAATTATATGTGTACAACTGAAGTATTTAGGCATAGGGACGAGGATTCGGTTTTTTTTGTAGAGGTAATGAATATCGGAATAAACCCGGAAATTGTCGAAACTGCATAGTTGAAAAATGTTTGAGAACCTATGGTTTTTCTTTGGGGTTCCGGGTGTTGGATATTACAGGAAACCAAGGGAAATTTTTCGCTGAATTCCAGTCTGGAATATTGCGTCAGGAAGTTGTTGGAAGATGTGGGAACCGATCAGTTCCGGGTCGGATTTTTCGACCTGAGATCCTTTTTAACCATTTTATAAAGGAAAAAAACAAATTTTCTCATTATTCATTTACTAGCTCTTATCATCCTTCTCTTCACAATATTCACTCCACAAACACTTAACGATATCAGTAATACGGTCCTTGCAAAAAATTGCAAGACAAACAGAAATAATCTTCCAAAATTTTATATTTCAACTGAATTAAACTTTATATATATGATGAGTATAGTTACTGAGTAAGCTTTCATATGATACCATATTGACACAACATTTTGATTTTAATATAAAAAATAAAAACAACAAAAATCATCCTTTAGCAAAAAGTTCTCGGACAATATTTGTTCTTTTCATTTGTCAAGCTGAGTTTGAATGAAATAGACACCATTAGAAAGCGCATAAAAACTGAGAAGAAATAATATATTTTGAGGGTGTGGGTGTAATTATCTTTATTTTTGATCCGCACTCACACCCACACTCTATTGGCAACGTGACTAAATCGTCTCGTTATTTTATTTTACAATAATACGAGTAATTTCAGTAACTGGAACGGCTACTTCTCGATTAATGAATACAAGCATCTAATTTTATTTTGTATACAACGTGGAATAGATTTTTTCTCAGTTCTTCATTATATAAAAAATGACATTTATTCATAGAATTTTTAATATTGATTGATATTATTTGCCTACGTGTCGTCGACAAATACAGATAAGTAAATCATGAAGCTGATATATCATGGTTACTAACCAAATATGACTGATGAAAATTTTAGAAGGCTGATGTTGTTTCAACATGTCTTCATTTAAATAGAGAAAATAATGTAGAATATGTAATGAAAATTTTATATTTTAATAACAGTAACGGGAATTTTTGATCATTCTTCCGATCATTATCAATCAAAAATACAAATATAAGGAAGTTACAACTACATTTATTTCTTCTATTTTAATTTGAACTAAATCTTATGTTTTCATCATTATATTTTATCATACATTATTATTATTATTAAACAGTGGATATTCGTACATGAGTTAGTAGTAAGTATATACGTATATGGAATAAAATGATTAAATTATTAATTTATTATTGGTGACAAAGAATTATCAGTGTGAATTGTTCATGCTGTTGTTAATGTTTATGTATAATTGTAGTTGAAACACCATTGTACTTGTATTTTTTCTATCATCAGTATACATGTATTCATAACTTCATTATATTTGTTTTTGACTGATAATGACCGAAAGAATGACCGAAAATTTCCGTTATTGTTATTAAAATATAAGATTTTCGTTATACATATTCTACATTAATTTTCTCTATTTAAATTTATATTAAATCTCATGCTTTCATTATTATATTTTCTCATACATTATTAATATGTTTTCATATAGCACTTTCTTTATTAGAGTGTGGTCGTTGCATTAGAATTTTATCAAGTTTCTGGTAAGACACCCAAGTATTCTTATGGATACAACACCCAACATTAATCCTTGTACTTCTCAAGCTGTTCGTGTCGAACCACAGAGTAATACAAAAGACTTTCATCAAAAACTCCCTTGCAAGGGTCATGCTTGTACACATTGTGGTAAGTGTCGCGATTGGTACTGGACTGCTAATGACAGTTCTTGGATTGGAGGATATAAATATTACATGAAGCGTCCTGATGCTACTTGCACAGGTTGTTATGGTGGTAGATATGATGATCAATATGACTGTGATTGTTGCTGTGGTGGTGGTTCCTATTACCATTATTTTTGGGCTTGTTGTTGCTTTGGTCGTCATTGTGAATGTAATGACAACCGTTTTCCGGTGTGATACGCTTAGTTTTGTGTGCTATCATAATTGCTAACTCGGTGTTGTATTATCATTAATAATAAAAATCTCTATAAAGATTGATGTATGGGTACCAGCAAGGATGTGGTTGTGGTTGATGAATGACAAAAATACACACACCCAAACCTTCAAAATGTTTTGAACTTGTGAATATGTATATATCAATGCTCTACTCAGTACACTTCTAATTTTAAATAGCTTCCTTATCTGCAATAAATAATTATATTTCTTAAAACCTTTTTATTATTTATAATTATTGCATAGATCAATGTCTTTTCATTATACAGAAGATTATCTATGGAACAGTGCACATTAGTAGATGTCTGGGTGTGGGTGTGGAATTGAGTGTTGACAAAAGAAAAATACAACACCTACACCCCCACCCATTTTCCAAAGGACCAAACTTTGAGTGCATTTTGGCAAGGACATTTTCTAAAGGACATTCTTGACGGATACCATATGATTATGCATTTATATTTTATTTCAAATCATAATTAAACAAATTTACACGAGCAGAAAGTAATTAACATGCCATTAATAAACAATAGTAACTTTGATTAGTTTTTATTACAGACTATATTTTTTTCATAATGATGCACTAAAATAATACAAGCATGTAATTTATTGTCGAGAAAAATAATCTCTATATACTCTTTCATCATAAAATATGATAGAAATCTCAATTTATATTAATTTTAAAGGTAAAAGTATTCTGTTGTCTTGAGATATACAAATGACTAAAACAAATAGATTTTTGATAAAGAATTGTTTCTATTAGAAGTATTTCATTATCTTATTTTTGGTCTATGTTGGCAAAAAAAATAATTTTTATTATAGATATTTATATTGTTTATTCAAGCATTTTAATTGTTCTTTAGAAACATTTTATCTCATTTTATTAATTCAGTTTATATATATTAGATATTTCTACCATGATTAATGATCAAACAAAAGCCAATGGTTTTATACTTAGTTCGATTTCTCTTGGCTTTAATACATTTGCATGTTTGATATCATGCATAATTTTTCTTATTATTATATATCATCTTTATTATAATCATGTTAAACGTGAAGATAAAATAACTGTTGTTCTTTGTGGTCATATATATTTAACAATTGTAATGTATTCATCAATGTCAATATCAATGAATATTCGATCAATACTGGGTGATTTGTATAATCAGTCTTTTGATTCATCATGGTGTATTTTTTCAGGATATTTAGCTATTATATTTCTTGGTATGTCATACATGACGTTTGTAAATCAGGTAATTTGAAATAATAGAAATTAGAAAATTTATATATTCTTTTTTTTTGATAATGCTAGGCATTTTATCGTCTTATTCGAATTGTTTATTCTCAAAATAGATGGTTTCAGTCTTTGAAATTATATATAATTCTACCAGTTATAGAAATAATAATAGTAACACCTATTCTTCTATGTGTTCTTATACCTTTGAATGGTGTAATATATTCACCAAATGATCACTTTTGTAATATATCATACACAAATATTCCTGGTATTCTTTCGGCAGCAGCTATTATTTATATAGGTCCATTTTGTTGTTTATTATTTATTTATATACATATAACAAGATTTATTCATGAACAAGGAAATACTCAAACATTAATAATCAAACACCGACAATCTCGAGATTTACTTATTATTCGACGTATTTTAATTATTGTTAGTTTATTACTTATTCTTGGAATACCTGCAATGACTCTTGTATTCATGTTTATAATAACAGGTGAAGAATATCCATTACTTGTTCGAATTTCATATTTTCCAGTTAGCGTATCTCAAATGGGACTGAGTGTCGCATTACTTTTTTCTATTCCACAACTGAAAAATATTGTTCTAAACTTAGGAATAATAAAAACAGTGACGCCTGTCAATCAAGTTGTGCGAGGCACAGTACATATGAGAACGATTGCTGGTACTCAATAATTTTTATGTGAGTATGTAAGTGAAGTTGTTCTTGATTATTATCGTTTTAAGTATCGTTTGCAGTGAAAATAATATGTTGTGACACTTATTTTTGTATTATTTATTTTCCTTTATTAATGTGTAGAAGTAAATGAAGCTACAGTATTAATTAAACTAAGTTATAAAATGGAATGATTTTGATACAAAAAAAAAGAAGAAGAAATTTATAGACTAAAATAATACAAATGAATGATGATTATGTTTAATGTCAAATGTGTTGTTGAGTAAAAGTTTTACTCTATTCTAAAAAATTTAAGTTTCAATACTTTTGAATATTGCTATTATCTTGAGGGTGGGTGTGGGTACATACGAAAAACAAAGCCTACACCCACACCCACATCCTCAAGACAATACTATGCATTCACATAATGAAATAAACTTCATTTCAATAGTTCTTATCTTTCCAAAAGAAAAGATTTTAGTTATTATTAAATATTCAATTTCATCTTTTTGCTTTGCTTCTTCTTGATGTTCTATCGTAAAACATGACTGCAGATTTAACTATTTTTTTTGTCTTTAGTCTGTATATAAAAATAAATAATAAAAACTGTCTTTTGGAATATCGAATTTTGTGGCAAAAAAAGAAGAAAACGTATCACACTAATTTTAAATAAAACAAATATACTACCCTAGGAAAAAGAACGGAGGAAAATCATGGTAATTTTTTATCATACTGATGGAATCAAAAAAGAATATTACAGGAAATAAAAAAATGAAGAAAGTTGCATTAGATTGATGAATTTGCATTTTCATTATTGAAAATGAAATACATAAAAAAAACTTCCGTTGCATTATTAGAAATGTCATTCTTTTCTTTTTATTTCCGAGAAAGTCATTATTTTATTCCCTAGGATATTTAACATATGAAAAGAAAAAAATGTGGCATTACGTTTCATTGTAACTTTAATTCATTCTATTAAGTGTATTTTGAAGACAGTAATTGATATATGTATGTGCCTTTTTATGTATTCATTCTGTTTCTGTTAGTTGACGTATATTCAGCTAAGAGAAACAATCTCTCCTTGAATTTTAATACACGTAGTAGAACTTTAAAGGATATGTATGTTTTTTTATTCATTCTATTTTTCGTTAATTTACATCATTTTATGTGGGTGTATTATTTCTTCATCCATTGATTTCAATGTTTACTATAAATCTCAGAAGTTAGATGATTCGGATCTGGAGTTATTAATAGACATGACTTGTATGTTAGTAAATGCTTTAAGACAACTCTTAGACATTAGTACAGAAATGATCGATTTAGTGATGTAACTGCAAAGAAATTAAACTCATCATTCCATGAGTATTAGTGAGAATGATCCTGATTTACTTTGGAAAAATATGTATTCAGAGTGTTAATATAAACTACTTATTTTCATAAATGTAACATTGTTATATATATTAATATACAGATAATGGCTTACTCGGCAAATACGAATCATTCTATATCTGCACAAAGCACACTGCATTTCTTACTTTCACGCCCACTAATGATCATTTTCATTATTGGATCGTTAATTTTAACAATTATTTATGTTAGTCATCAAGGAATAATCGCAACAGAAATATTTACAGTTGGTAGTTCAACGAATTGTTTAATAAATTCCAAACACACCGATCAAAATTGTCATTGGTATTTTTTAAATTATACACCAAGTGCATGGGAATCTAGTTGGACTGATAATATTGAAAAATTACAAAATATCGTTTGTGAAACATTAGCGAATATAGACAATTTAAATAAATCAGTTTTAGCTGTCGAACGATTAGTCGAATTACAGAAATTTGGAAGAAATCAAACCGAAAGTAACAAACAATCAAGCGATATATTTCTATCGAGAATGTTTTATCAACAAAAATATATTAATCCAATAACAAATAAATCATCTAAAGGTGTCATCGTATCTCAATTAATCGAACCACTTATTGGTTTACTTCGAGATCCATTGTCAATGTGCAATCGTGTGAACACACTACCTGCTTCTGTATATGACGGAGCAATTGGACAATCAAAACGTTTTTTTCTATTATCAGTGGCAGCTCCGTTTTATATTCATTCATCAACACCAAGCCCTAATAATAATGTACCAATGATGATTACATCAAATAAACGTAATACAAATTTACTTCCATGGATGTATGAAAGATCAAAATTGAATACTTTAGATACAGAAACAGACATGAGGAGAGGACAAAATATTTTGATTGATTTGGGAAGTTCTTATTTTGGAAATTGGAATGGTGATACTACTGCCAACGCTGGACGCTGGTTTTATGAGCATTACAAACGTTTTGGCATTAAATTTGATCGTATTATTGCCTATGAACATCAAGCATTAAATACTAAAACTGCCTGGGAATAGTTACCAGATGATGTCTTTCCTGTTTATACTCTAATTAATACTGGATGTGAAAAATCGGGAAAATTTAGTCCTTGGACAAATTTAAAAGCAATAGCTAAACCATACGATCATGTCGTTATCAAATTAGATATTGATACTCCACAAATTGAAGGACCTTTAATAAATGAAGTATTAAATGATTCAACCATTCATTCGTTGATAGATGAACTATTTTTTGAACATCATATTACCGTTAAAGAAATGGTACCATCTTGGGGAATTCAACCAGGTTCATTAAAAGATTCATATATTTTATTTACAAAATTACGACAACTTGGAATACGAATGCATTCATGGCCATAAGATTTATCTTGAGAGTGTGGGTGTGGATGGGTGTGGACCCCCATCTTAGTTATAGCCCACACCTTCCTATTGGCGTTGCTGCGTATGTGTTTGTCTTTAATATGTTTAAGTTTTATAATGCTTCTCTACCTTCGTTTTCTTATATTTTGATTGATTTTCTGTGATTTTATGATATATATCGATATGATTGAAACGTAAACAAAACGAATGAAAGAGTGGATTTTTTAAATATCTTATTCTGAAATGAAATTTCCAAGCTAGAGATAGAACAAATATAAAATTTCTAATTTTCTTCACTATATTAGAATTAAAAAAATGTGGCAATAAATCGAATTTCAAAACTTCTAAGCAACGGTTTCAGACAGTTTTATAGTTCTCTACAAGTGGCGAAGCAGAATATTTCTTTTCGTCAGCTTTGTCCGTTGAAATTTGTAGTAAGGAATGGGTGGCGTTAAGGACCAACAACAGCCCCTTTCAGAATTCGGTCGAGGGTTGTGAAAAGATACACCCACCTCTTAGTTTTTCGTTGAAAATCAATTAAATGTATTACAATTAATATGTTACTGAATTCATGTTTTACTTTTGATGAGATGAAAAAACCTGTAATATTTTATTTTTATAATAAAAACGTTTCAACTTCCTTTACAACGTGAAAAACGGCTTCTATTAATTCTTTTGTCGATAAAATATTATTATCATTGACAATACTATGCATTCACATAATGGAATAAACTTCATTAGAAAATAGTTCTTATCTTTACAAAGGAATATTACAGGAAATAAAAAAATAAAGAAAGTTGCATTAGATTGATGAATTTGATTTTCATTGATTAAAATAAAAGTTTCCATTAAATTCATTTTGTAATTTTGATTTTTAATCAATTTCTTTATTGAGAATGAAATACATAAAAAAAGCTTCCGTTGCATTATTAGAAATGTCATTCTTTTCTTTTTATTTCCGAGAAAGTCATTATTTTATTCCCTTGGATATTTAGCATATGAAAAGAAAAAAAAGTGGCATTATACTTTAGTATGAAACTATGCAAACTATGAAACATAATGCAATAAATATCCATACAACATGTTATAAAAAATTATTTTTATTCATAAGTATTGGAGTTTTTAGTTTAACAATATATCTCGTTTTTTTTTCAAATAAACTAACTATTCGATATAAAAGAATTTCTATTGAAAAATCTCAACAATCTTCTATTGCTGGTTTTTATCATTTTGCTATCGTTGGTCCTAACTGGAAAAATATAGTTAATGAACAAATGTCACTCGTTTATGCTAATGGATTATTTAATTCAAGTTCGAATATTTATGTAACTGGTTTGGGTAAAATTAATGATAATAAAACTGCATACGATCTATTTGCTCATCCGAAATTTATTTATGAATATAAAACAAGAACAGAATTATATGAATATCCAACATTAAAGAAACTTGAAAATTTTTGTTTTCATAATAACGCATCGTTCGTATGGTATGCACATTCTAAAGGTTCTTCACATTCGTTTGATTTTGTAGTTTCCTGGAGAGCTGTATTAAATTATTTTGTTTTGGAACAATGGCAACTATGTTATAAACTTTTATCTTCAACAAATTATACGACTTGTGGCGCTATATTGACTTATGATCGTGTACGTAAACCTGGTTGGAATACATATTATGCTGGAAATATGTGGTGGGCGAAATGTTCACATGTTAATCGACTTACAAGAATTGATAAATTTGATCAAAAAGATCGATACATGACAGAAATATATATCACATCTGAACCTGATATTGGACATTTTAATTGTCACTATGTCAACTTACATTTACCAATTAGTTTTAACAAACAAAATGCAAGTTGTTCAATTAATTATCCGTTATGGTGGGCACGATAATAAATTTCGATTTATTTGACGATACAATGTTTTATGGGGAAATAATTAATAGAATGTGTGTATTAAATAATCCTCTATCTTCATCTTCATTCACGAAAATCTAAGCTCGATAAAAATGTTTATTTTTGTACTAACAATATTTCTACTACAATTCAACTGAATCTTCAACACTAGTTTTATAATATCGCTTCAAAAATAATCATATAAATAATCAATGATTTAATAGATAATCCAATTGAACTTTTTACGTGTAATTGATTGTGTAATAATATCATTAAATATATAATAGATTAATACTTCATCGATTAATATTTTCATGAAATTACGATCTTGTCTGAGAATTTAAATCCATCGAATAGTATTATTTTTAGTTCTAATATACTTTTGACTTAATTGTAAATTCATTCAAGTACAAAAGCTACATATAAAAGTATATAAATGAAAAGAAAAATCATGAAAATTACGCGATAACAGTAGGAATACATATGTCCAATCGTATTTTACGTGAAATATCTGGTCTACTTATGTAAAATTATTTAATAACAAGCAATCACAAACAATTATCGGAGATAAATTATATTATATTAAGATCAAAATAGTCATAGTAGTTAAGTATAGTATTACAAATATGACATTATTTAGAGGTTTAGTGATGAGTACTATATTTTATTTAAAATAGATTTCAATGTAAGTTCAGCATATTGGAAGGTAAATACATTACTTAAAATGGAGAGCATTTTTTATGCAGATCTGTATCTTTCATTCAACAAACAAATATTTATTACTCTTTCTAATCTTAAGGGCGTGAGTGTGGGTTATAAGTAAGATGAGGGTCCACACGCACACCCACCCTACACCCACACCCACTCCATATTCACACCCATACCCACACCCTCACCGTCACACCCACACCCGCATCACTATATATAAAAATGTTCTGAGAAAAAAGTGAGAAAAAACCCACAATAAACTTTTGTACAGACTCTTCACATCTTAATAAACGCATGAGAGAACCGTTCTCGTTATAAAACGTTACTGTTGATATATAAGCATACTCCTACTTCTTCTGTTGCTATGATTGTGTTTCTTTTTTTGAATAAGTCAAAAGAAAAAAAATCCATCTGCGAGGAAGGAAGAAGAAAACTAAAAACGGAATGTGAAGAAACTTCCAACTTGAAAAAAAATGAAGGTTGAATATATCGCAAATATTGACAAAACGTAATCGAAATAAGATGATAAAACGATTGTTTCTGCAGTAGAATTACATTTCTTCGTATTATTCAGAAGCTGTAATAAACTGAATGATGATGGCCGAACAATCAAAATCAGGAGCTCGCAATAAGAACAAGAACAAAGTAGATGTCGAGCCAGATTCTAATCGAATTACTCCACGAACAAAAGTGAAATCTGATGTGTTTATGTTAAAAAGAGAGGTAAAAATAAATATTATTATTTCGATTTTGCTGACGAACATCTCTGAAGAACTACCGATCAGAGCAAAATAATTCAGTTTATGATGAATTTTGGCAAGATAATCAAGTTGTAAAGTTTCTGTTCAAGAACAATAATGAAAACATATCAGAATAAGACATGGTAGCTCAGACGATTGATTTAGTTGGAAAGGTCTCACATGTGAAAAGAGGACTGATGATATTGAGAAAATGTATTTTATTTTTGGAATGCTGATTTTATCCGACACGAAAGAAAATTAACATTTATCTATGCTAATAATTTCGTTTTTCATTTCTTCGATAGATGAAATATTTTAAGATAGAAATAGTCATGAAGAATTCAAAAGTACAATAGAATTTAACTCCATACGCTCATAAAAACGAACCAGTGATTTTTCTATGTTTGATACGATGGATTTATTCTTTCTATTTTATTCTAGCCTATACATGATACTAGCGCGACAACTGTTGCGCCAACGACAACTACTTATGCGCCTAGAACAACACAATCCGAACCATTCGATGTAAATTCGGCGAAAATAAAACAAGTAGTATTTCATATTATGTCCGAATTAGAGCCCATCGGGTCCGGGTCTCGAAGCTTTTTCCGACCGGGTCCGGATAAAAAGAAATATATTATCGACACAATATTTTTATACTGCTCGGTGAACATGAGAATGCCATTTTGGATTTGAAAACTGGTTGATACGTCTTCAGAAAACTAAATCACAGACCTTTCTTTTTTGCTCCTCAGTTTTCGTTTTTGGATAGTTAAGACTAAAAATTTTTCTAAAGGCACAGTTCGAGTTCAGACTAGTGCTCGTCGAAATCGAGTCCAACCCGGACCCGGACCGGACATCGGGTCCGGGTCCGAGTCTACCAAAAATTTTTTGAACGGGTCCGGGTCGGGTCCGGGTCGGGTCCGGGTCGGGTCCGGGTCGGGTCCGGGTTCAAAAAATTTTTATTGAGCGGGTCCGGGTCCAAAAAACGTGGACCCGATGGGCTCTAGTCCGCATATCATAAGTGACGTTTAATTGAGCGAGATTCCATCAGTTCCGTAATTCCAGGTTGTTTCCTGACGGTGATTCATTTCCATTTTTGATAATGACTAAAACTGTCTATCTTATTTCTTTTATGAAAAATGTTTTGGACCTATACGATGCTTCTAATCTCAGTTAGAGCAAACTTCACTAATTAATCGATGAGGGTTACATCAAACTATTTTCTTATTCAGTACACAAGAATGTGATCGTCTACTTGTCACATCCGCATTCTCTACACTAAGCATTTAAATTTACGAATTTTTTTATGTAGGGTTTCAATCAAATTCGAGAAGGTCGCCGGGAAGCTTCTAAAGGCAACTATATTGAAGCCATTGCTAAATTTAACGAAATATCTCCTGTTACCTTCGATTCACTGTATTATCGAGGATGTGCCTATCTTCAACTAGGCGGATTTTTTCAAATAAAGAATGCCATCGAAGATTTCAACCAAGCATTGAAGCTTTCTGAATCAATACCTAAGGATGTGAACATTTATTACAAACGTGCTTTTGCATGTCAACTGATTGGTCGATATTCTGAAGCTATCATTGATTCTTCCATGTTCATTGAATACAGTCCATCCAATAAGCATAAAGGATATCTGAGTCGCGGTCTTGTTCATACTGAGTTACAAGAATATGACAAAGCACTCGAAGATATGCGACAGGCAAATGAAATGAATCTACAATTGGATATGTATTATATGTATTGTCTAGCACGAGCCCATGCAGCTCTACACAATACTAGTGAAGCTCAAAGAGAATTTAAGGAACTTGCAGACTACTGTCGAAATGAACTCAGTCAGCCGAGACATACATATGATAATCATTTTTATTATGGCATTGCTTCGTATGAATTAAATGATTATTCAGTTGCTTTGCAGGAATTCATCGAAGCATTGAATTATGCAAATAAACAACAACAAGCCAATACGAAATTTTATATTGGTCTGACTCGGTATGCTCTTGGTACTATTGATGATGCTATCAAAGATCTTGAAGACGTACTTAAACTGGATGCAGATCACAAACGGGCTCATTTTCGACTTGGTATGATGAAAAGCGAGAATGAAAACTCATATTCTCAAGCATTGAGTCATTTAACTCAAGCCCATAAGTTGACTCCTCAAAAATCAAGCATATTATATGAACGAGGAAACCTTCATCACAAAATGGGTCAACTCGATGCATGTGTTTACGATAAACGATTAGCATTCAAATTGGAACAAACCAATGTTGATCAATCTATCAATGGAAATCCTTATGAGGTGAGACACACGTTTTTTCTCGAATGGTAATCTTTCTATTAGACTTCGATCAATACCTCTAAAACGTAGGACTATTTTCTGAACTAATAAGTCATGAACAATGCTTAGTTAGTCGAATCTCAACGAAGAAATTCTGAGTAGATCGTCGAAAGACTCATGAAAGGATAAATTCATACTTCTTTATACCATATTCGAGTCCATATTTCCTTTGGTTCTTCCAGTTCTTAGGGGTAAAGATGGACTAAGAAAGAGAATCACAAGAAATCTAAGTGGCTTCAGGAGAAATGAGGAAAAGGACACTCATTAGTATATTTATATGGACTATAATCTTATCTTGATCTATTATACATATATGTTTCTAGCTTCTGTTACAAAGATTATTATCAAAATGGAGACAAAATGATATACCAAGAGATATATATCTTATGCTTGCACTGTTACATGACAAAGTTCATACCTTATCACAAGAAACAAGAAAATTTAATGTATCGAAAAAAGAATATCATGAAACAATAGAATGGTGTGAACGAGGAATTGATAAAGAGGTTGAAGAAAATGGTAATTATTCTCCGTTCTACTTTGCTCTTCTATGTAATTTGCACAATAATCATAAACATGCAAAAGCCGCTATGACTTCTCTGGATAATGTTTATGATGATTTGGAGAAGAATCCAGAACATGAAGAAAAGTGGCAAAAAATGTTGACTGATATTCGAGTCAAGAAAAAGGAACATATTCCCTTATCTGAAATTTTACAAGGCATTATAAAAGAGATGGCTAACGGTGATAATACTGGCGTACAGATTAGTGAAGAACTGAACAATAATAATTTGATGTCGATGTTGGCCGATAGACTGACAATATTGGAAAACATTGAAAAAAATCGAAATCAAGTGAAAGTAGATAGAGAACATTTTTCCAAAGATAGAAATACAAATCGACGGATCTTCTATGAAAAAATGCGGGTAATATTGTCCCATACTTTTACAGCAATGTGCGTTACAACGGAAGTCGGCGGAGGACCAATAGTTAAACACGATCGAACAGGAGCTGAGAGTCTGTAAGTTATTTTCAAGATAATCATCTTGAGAGTGTAAATTTGTTTCGGTTAGTACAATTTTGTATAGTATTTCTGGTGAGAATCATCCAAAGTCTGCCCGTAAAATCCAGCTCTGCCTCTATATGAGTTTTACCATTTAGTTATGATCTTGACAACATCTAAATCCTTAGTTTCGTAGCTGCTTCTGAATGATTGAAGTAGTTCGACACAGTTTCACGATTAATATCTGTATAGTTGACTTGACTTAGAAGAGAGCCTAGCCCTTAACTATCCACTGGTATATAGTAAAAATCTTTCTCTCATTGTTTCTGAAGATTCATTATATTACTCGTCTCTACTGACTCTCCAATAGTGATTAGCTTCACGAAAACATTGCTGAAGAAATCCACAATAAATATCTGATTCATTGAGAATAACACTGAAAATAAAATCAGTTATAACAGAAAAGTCTACTTTAACGTAGAAAAGAAGTCAGTATATAACAATGAAATATCAAATAAGAACTTGTCCTCAAATTCAAGAAGTACTTTTCTACAATGAGCTATTGCAATATTCAGACAAAAAAGATAACACATCATCGATAATATATTTGTATGACTCTTTTTCTTCTGAATTTAGGATTGCTGATGGTGTCGGACTTGTGGAAAGTGTTTTAGGTGTTGCATTGCCGACGGGTGGTGAAGTAGCTGGTGGTGTGGCGAGTGTCGTTAGTTCTTCTCTTCGAAACCATGAATATAAAAGATATGAAGAAAGAATATCGTTAATTACAAACGTTGGAACTGTTGAAGAGCTAAGTGATGTATCACGGCAAGTGGCTCGTGAACTAGCGGATCGTTACAAAGAACAACTGTTAAGTTTGACGATCATTCCTCATCATAGATGCCGGATTTGTTCTTGGTGCTGTCGATGTTTTCGAAAGGATCAGAAAAATCAACCTTCAACCAATGATAATTCCAAAGAAGCTAAGCCGGCGGAAGAGATTGCCAAATTTGGTATTGCTTCTATTGTGAGAGCGATTCTTCATGGTGATATTGCCGAAGCAAAAGAATATAACTACATAGGACCGAACGATCTTGTTCATATATTAGTGGCTGTGACATGTCGTGCCAAGCCTGGAAAAACATCTAAAGTGTATAAAAAATTGAAGTTAGAGAAAGAGGTTATTCTCTTACATGCACAACTTGATGATTCGAAGCAAGGAGAAACACCAACTGAATGGAATCTTCATAGTTTTTATCGAAAACCTGGCATTCAACTGATCGATAATACTGAAGCAACTACTCGTCTAGAATCTTTAACTTGGATGGAACCAGGATTATATGGTTATCGATTAGGAACACAAAAAGAATATGACTATTTAGCTAATCTTGATAAGGAAAAAATTAATAATAAGGACAAAAATTGCTGCTGTTGAAAGAAAGATCTCATTAAATATTTTCTTTTTTTTTAGATATATTATTTATCTGTTAACGAATACTAAGCAGTCAGGAATATTGCAAGTGTTTAACCCATGACAAACCGCCTTCAGCTCTATTCGCAACTCAAGAAATAGATAGAAGATCATCTGCAATAAATTCAATCACTGATTTCTTGTATCTTTTTCAGAAATGTCCGATCATAATGAAGAACAACGGAAACGACGGCAACGTCGGCGTCGCATTCAATCCGCGTAAGTTAATTTGATAAATATTCATTTGTTTAAAATATATTTATATAAACTACTCAAGTCCATTTCAATCATCCAATGATACATTCGACCCCTCTCGATACACTAAACATCTTATCCAAAGACTACGAGATGCTGAATTAGTAAGTTTTTTGTTTTTTGTTATTTGTTATTTGGATGTGATTATAATGTCAATAGATTGATGATGATGATAAACCAATTGTAGCTAAGCAAACACGACATATTCATAATTATCAACATGCAATTCCATTTCGGCAGCAATTAATTGAACAAATCATATATGAGTATTAGTGATTTTTGTTTTGAATACAATTATGCTGATCGATCTGTAATAGGATTAAAGATATTGAACGAAAAATTCACGTTGATCTGAAAATTCAAGAAGACGTACACGACAAACAAGTCGCATGCACACTTCGACAAGCAGAAGTATGAAATCTAATCTGAAGGTTATTTGACACGTCTATCAATGTGATTTCACTTTCAGGCTGTGCATCAAAAAAAAGTGCGAGAAATGGAATTGCTTAATAATCGAGATACGATTCGAGTATGAATCCAAGAGAAAGGTTTCACGATGTTAACTACTTTTATTTGTTTTCCTATACTGTTTAGAAAATTATCGAAGGTCTACTAGAGGAAAATACACCAGAGTAAGTATTATTACTAGAAAATTTTCAATCAAATTGGTTTAGTTATCACACAAGTATTGTTATTTCGATAATCTCAATTAGAGCTTGACGTTGATAATATTAATTAACAATTGGATCATCGTACATATGCTGTTTATTTTAGAGCTCAACGAAATCGAATTCATAAACTCGAAAAAAAACTTCGTCAACTTAGACAAGAACACAATGAATTGGTTGAACGTGTTAATCAAAATGCAACGAAATGTGACAATAATCAAACAGCTCATGATGATCAAATTAACGAACTGAAGAAACGATTTGATGATTATAGAATAGAAATTAATCAATACACCAGCCAAACTATGAGAACGATTGGTGATCTTGAACGACGTCTCGAGCGATTACGTGAAAAACAAGATGAACATGGTATAGCCATCAAAGATCTTTCTCTTCAACGAGATACTCTCAATAAGTTAGCTCAACAAATTGAAGAGATCATCAATGCTCGTCATTCCGATCTTAATCAATTGAACAAATTCATCGAACGACTCGACGAAATCAATCATTTATTTAATCAAGTTCAAGCAGGACTTTATCCACTTAGTAAAATTCCTTCGTTAGAACGAGAAATTGAAAAAATTCGAAATCTCCTAATTGAACCTAATGTATTCAACGAATTAGAATCACGTGTTAGTCAAGCACAACGAGATATTATTAGTCATAATGGTGAATTGACTCAATTTAATGAAAAACTAACTACGTTTGATTTATTATATCGAGAACTAAAGAAAAGCTTTGATAGAATTCAAATCAATGATTTATCAGCTATGCAACAATATCTTCGAACGATTGATAGTGATTTAAAACAAAAATCATTAGAAATTAATCAACTATCTACTTTGGCTCGAACAGCACTTAATCAAATCAATGAACTACATACATCTCTGACAAATATTAATGAGAAATTAGCTGATTTAGAAAATAAAATCTTCGATATTGAAAATTTCAAGTCAAGACTCGATAAATCAGAGCTGAAATCGGATGATTCACGATTTGCTGAGATCTTCGAAGAACAAAAGCGACTTCGACATCGATTAGATAATTTAATTGATCAAGAAAGACGATTAAATGATCTAGCTAATGCTGCAAATGAAATTCAACGTCCATTGGATCAGTTAACTACATCTGATCCGACGAATCAAGACAATACCCACGCTCGCGATCAAGCTGCTCTAGAAGATTATCTAAAGCAAGTAAAAGAACAAATAATGGACACAGTATCAACTCTGATGCAACAGTTGATTGAACAAATCAACAAAGCTAAAGTGCTAATCAGTATTTGTAAAACAAAGCTTGATCATTTACTCAATACTCAAAAACAAAATCGACTTGAGATCTCTCAATCGAAACCGCCTTCAAAATCCAGACTATTTCCTTATGTTGAAGCATTACAACCAACTGATTTACTACAAGATATTTGGACATAAGATTTACTACGATCATCAAATAAAAAGCATATTCAAGAATTATTTGTTATTTCTTTGAAATATTGATTCTAAGAACTAAGACGAATTACTATAGGTGTGTCTATGGCAGTAAATCCCACTTTTCTCAGTCCAAAAAACAAGTATAAAAAGTCAAGTCGAACAAAATTTAACTACGATTGAGATCTTTGAAGCAAGAAAAAATATTGACTAAAGCTCAAGACTGCTCTGTAAAAAAGGGTGTCTTAGTAAACCTTTTTTCAGTGCCATTTTCAAAACCTTTTTAGGTTCTCTTAAAAACATCTAGAACTTAAAATGGTTTTAGCCAGATATGCGGAACCAAAAAAGGTTTTAGAAGTAGATTTTTGTGTGATTTTAGCAGACCTTCACACAATATGTATAATTCTGATACTGAATGCTAGTTGCCGCCCAAAAAAGGGTGTCGGTGTCTTTTATTCACTCACACTTATCTACATCCATTGTCAGGATGGATAATGAATCAAACATCAATAGAAGCAGAAGACTATAGTGCATCAATTCTAAAAGCATTTACATATCGCAATCAAGTAAAAAATTAGATGCATATGATATTTGAAAAAAACAGGAAACTAAATTAGCTTGATCAAAGGCATGTGTTCAAACGATAGACAGTTGTTTTGATAACTGATTGAATAACCGCATATTAGGTAACAATGATGAAGTCGATGTGATTTTAACAATTCATGGATGTGCGGAATATGCCTATAATTTAAAACTATTGATAATATTACTTTATGATATTCTTGATTTTTTACTGCTTTCGAGTTAGACATGACCTAAACCCAAACTGTTTGGGTTTGGTGAGTTTGGGTTTGAGTTTGGGTATATGAGTTTGGGTTTGAGTTTGGGTATATGAGTTTGAGTTTAGGTTTGAGTTTGGGTATTGGGTTTGAGTTTGGGTTTGAGTTTGGGTTTGGGTTTAGCACCCAAACTCCCAAACAGTTGGGTTTGAGTTTGGGTTTG
>CAJNOI010000251.1:65679-105890 GCA_905250115.1 Adineta steineri
GGTTTAGCACCCAAACTCCCAAACAGTTGGGTTTGAGTTTGGGTTTGTGCTTTTTTTAATCTGTAAAAGGAACTATTTTGAATAAATTGAGTGCAGTTAAAAGTAGACTCAAACCCAAACTCAAACTCAAACTGCTTGGGATTTTTGGTACCAAACCCGAACCCAAACTCAATACCCAAACTCAAACTCATAAACCCAAACTCAAACTCATAAACCCAAACTCAAACTGCTTGGGATTTTTGGTACCAAACCCGAACCCAAACTCAAACTCAATACCCAAACCCAAACTCATAAACCCAAACTCAAACTCCCAAACGGTTTGAATTTGAGTTTGGGTTTGGGTCATGTCTATTTCGAGTGGTTTTTTAAATACGTGAAATATTATTTTATTTATATAATTGTATTTATTTGAACAAAAACGTAGTGATTTTTATTAAGTGTTGTATTTCTTATTTCTTTATCATCTCATCTACGTAGATTTGTAATGCGATTCACATAAGTTCTTCTACTCGATAGATAGTTTCTGATTTTTGAGGGTGTGTATAACAAATATAATACTCATACCCGCACCCTCAAGATGTACAGTAAACAATCTCAAACTCCATAACTCTAATTGCAGTTTAAATAAAACCTGAATGAAGAGAAAATCAACTACGTACGGAAAACAATTTTAATGAATATCGTGACTTTTCACAAAGCATATAAGTGATATACAACGGAACAGTATACATATACGATCAATGTAGAAAATTGTTCCTGCGCCTTATAGTAGAGTTGTATAATTTCATATATCTGCTTTATTTAACTAGATAATAAATAAGTCTTTTTTTTATAAAGTTCTATTTGAAGTATTATGTTAAACAAAAAATTAAAATATATCTACACGTAATTCTAATAAAGATTTAATTCGAAAGAAACATTTCTTACTTATCTCATCAAATTAGGAGATAAGCTGGGATGAATGTTTTTATTGATTGATTCAATAGCCTGCATAAACCAAAACAAAAAAATGAGACCACATTGATTAAATATGTATTATTTCATCAATCTTTTGTTGAACCGTGTTGAATTTATGGGTGTGGGAGTGGGAGGAAAAGACTACCCGCATCCACATCCTCAAGAAATCATGATCTTGATAGGTCGAATCTCTCTCTGGTTTCGTGATCTTTCTCAACAAATCGTTCGTGATTATCGAGATATATCTCTCGGATTGCATCTATTTAATTATTATATGTTTTTCGTAGATTTTTGTAGACTGATGAAATGATTACTAATATCGATTTTTGAAAAAAAGGCGCTTCACGAAAATGATTATAACGTTTGAAGGGAACGTGATAGAGACCTTCGGTTTTCACCGTTGGATAGATCCTGATACGGGACGTACTACTATCGGGTAACCAAGCAGTTTGATTGAATTCAACATAGGGAATTTTTGTTCGTAAATTTCAGAAAACTATGAAGGAGGGAAGGCACGATGAATTTCAACTTTCAATAAGTGCAAACAATAGCCCGAATCAGGATCTACAATTCTACGCAAACTGCAGCTTTTTATCTGTTATGGTTCAAAAGTTATAAGTATTTTCCTGAAAGGTATATGCTACTTTTTCGCCCATAGAAAACACTGAAAAATACTTAAAAATGGGTAGTATTTTGAGGTTTTGATGGTCTTAAGTTATTTTTTATGCAAAATAAACATCATATTCGAAATCAGCATGAAAAATTACATCAAAAACACTATTGTTTATTGCAAAGTATTTTCCATCGAAAATTGACCTGTAGGGGACCACAGCGAAAAACTGAAGAAATAAAGGCTGTGGGGGAGTAGGGCCAAATTTCGATGAAAAATATTTTACAATAAAAAATAGTGCTGTTGGTGTAACGTTTCACGCTGATTTCGAATATGATATTTATTTTACATAAAAAGTAACTTAAGACGATCAAAACCTCAAAATACTGCCGATTTTTAAGTATTTTTCGATATTTTCTATGGGGGAAAAGTAGTATATACCTTTCAGGAAAATGCTCATAAATTTTGAACCATAGAAGATAGAAATCTGCGGTTTTCGTGGATTTGTAGATCTTGATCCGGGCTAATATTTGCACTAATTAAAAGTTGAAATTCATCGAATTTTCTCCGTATGATGATTTTTTCAATCATACAAACCAAAACGTTCTATAGTAAACCCGATACAAATGTTTGGCTTTTCGATAGTAGTACGTCCCGTATCAAGATCTATCCAACGGTGAAAACCGCAGATCTCTATCACGTTCCCTTCAAACGTTATAATCATTTTCGTGAAGCGCCTTTTTTTCAAAAATCGATATTAATTATGTAATGTCTTTTGAACTTTTATTTTTAACACACTCAGTCTTACTACAAATCATTTTCAATTACACACAAATACATAAAACATCATTAATTTTTTGTCTGTTCGATATTAAATTTTTGTACTCGATGATTACAGGAATCGGCGGCATAGAGATTACCACGTGGATCGAATGATAAACCTATGAAACAATACAATTGATTTGACTCTTCTTTTGCATCGCTTCTACCAGCAATGACGCTTCCTTGTATGGCGCTTTGTGGCCAACGCATAATGCGCGAATTATAATAATCAGCTACATAAACAGTGCCCAATTGATCGACAACAATTCCTTGAGGTTCTGACAATTGTGTAAGATTATTTCCTTGTCCTTGACCACCGGCTACGACAATACCTTGTTTTGCACCTTCTTCCCATTTCATCACACGATGATTTTTCGTATCCGACACGTATACTGAATGATTTTGATCGACAAATACGTAGCTAGGATGATTCAGTTGGTCGAGACGCGTTCCATTTCCATTACCACCTGCAACGACTGTTCCTTCAGATTCTCCTCTTGAATATTGTATCACTTCATGTTTTTTAACATCGACGACATAGAGGACTCCACTCTCATCCATTGTCAAGCCCCAACAAGAGATGTTCGACATGATTGTTTCTCCATTTGTTAGATTTTGACGAAGCCAACGAACCACTCTGTTATTATAAGAATCGCAGATGATGAGATTATCTTCCTCTTTATCGACAATCACATCGTTTGCAAGACTCAGCTGATGAGATCCATTTCCTCGTTCATTCCCACCAGCTACAACTCGACCATTCATTGCATACCATTTCCATTCCATCACACGGCCATTATTCCAATCTGTGACATAAACCGTTTCATCATCGTCGACATATAAGCCGTGCGGATAAGCCAGTTGACTTCTGTTTTCGCCTTCTCCGTTTCCTCCAGCCACATTGATACGATTTTGTACCCATTTTGCGTTCGGATGAATGTCAACAGCAGGTGCTCGTGATGGTCGTACTTAAAATGGAGAAGAGTAAAAAGGTTATTTGAATTTCTGCAAAAACAAAACCATTCCAGGTCGCCGCTCGTTTCCAATTTTTTTTAGATGATGAAAATGTGATTTACAAGAAGAAAAATCTTTTGGTCAAATTCTTAATTTTGTAAGGAATCAAGGTATTATCCAGGCTCAATTTTTTGAGTGATCGAATCAAAACTTCCGGTAGGCAGCGCCCACCGGATCTATCCAGTGAATAATGAAATGCTGTATATTCTCGGATGAGCGAATCTCAACGGTAGGTGTTAGTCTTCTATCTTTCCATATCAATATCTTTACCAACACACTCAAGGTGCAGATATGTCATTGAGCGAATTCATCGATTCCCTCTCGAAATTCTATGATAAACAGTTCTAATTGGAAAAGAATGCACAAAAGGCTACAGAATACATCATAAAATGAAGAATATAAATAACAAGATATTGTGATTAACTGCATTAAAAACAGGCACGGAGGTTTTGTTTTGTAGAATCGATATTTTACACAAATAGATTTCTGATCATTTTTGAATTTGCATCATACTAGCAGTATCAATCTCGAATCATTACGAAAAGATCTTCTCGAATATTACTCCCTAACTTCTCAACATATCTTCATAAAAATAGAAATTGAGTCCGTCTGTTCTTCTTAGAATGTAAACTTCTGTACCAAAAATGCTTTTCGATCAGACAGGCTGTGAAGGATCGACCCATGCCGAAAATTTGCTAAGGTATTTTCTTTTTTGCCAAAATCTAAGGTACTTCTGGTAAAACGTTCAGGCTCTCATGGAAGATTTGAATATAAACCTGATTTTTGAGTTCTTATCACTATTTATCTGATAGAATGCATAACGAAAACACTCTTTATCGTTCAAATCTTGTACCATGTACATAGTCTAAGTGTTTCTTGTTTGAGACCCACCAGAAGATTATACAAAGACACTTTATGACAAAACTGTGGGCTTTCTGCCAGTTTCACTCTCTTTTTCATTTTCGAAAACAATGGGAAAACACGGTTGGCGCTAACTATGACGAAAAAATATGAGTACTTACTAATACGTTTGATACTAGTGTTCGCTGATCCAGACACAATGATTGAAAATGCACCTGACTCATATTGAAAAAATGTTGTCACAACCAATATGTATTTAACATTGACTAGAAGATTGACTTCGAGTCGAAACTGTCTATTAGTGCAACCGTCACTATCCTTTGAGATTAAATTTACAGATGGATTGAATGGATTGAAACGGTTGTTGTAGAGTTTTCCGTATGTACTAATACTGCTGTTACTTGCAATCGTATAGAATCCATCTGTGGCCACGTCGATTTGTATAGTCTCATAGTATTTGTTTGATTCGCCATAAAAAGATTTAGAATACTTTTCACTATTCGTTGTTAGTGCTGATGAATAAATAGATTGGACAACTGATAAAGTAGCTAGTCAAAAAAAAAATCAATCAATATTCTATTCATACGATATGTAAATGAATTTAAATACTTTTTTAATATCGTTTTTCTTTCAAATACATATTTTCCAAGCGAAGTTTTGATCGCAAAGATCTATCTAATACGAGATAATCTATGGATATTGTAGTATTAGCATGTATCACGGAACAAATGAAATAAATGTTAAAATTACGATTTCGCATCGAAGGTTAACGAAGAAACTTCAACAAAAGATATTATGAATGATTGTGTTACCAAAACTCTACTTTTTGAGAAAATCTGTACCACTTAAGAAAACTTTTATCAACAAATATTTTTCTTAAAAATCAAATCTTGCATTCAATGAATCGATCGTTTAACTTTATATGAAATAGTTCTTTTCAGACTTCAAGGAATTTCTGTTGATCCAGCTGACAGCTCTTCTCTGTCTTCTGTAATCAATGTTGGGAGTGAAAATTAGTCTTGGGTACTCTAAAAGGATAGACGTGGTATGGAATCTGAAAAAACTTTTACAAACTGTTAATGAAATCGAACGCTCTTTCAGAAATTTTGAGATTTAACGAAAACTCAGGAGATTTTCAATTTTGCTTGAATAATTAAAATAAAGTTTAAATTTTATGAGTTTTTCTAAACTTTTCTAAGTATCATTTATCATTAATGCATTGAAACTAAATTGTGAACAATGGCCCTGGTAAATATTAATCTATAGTTGTATTGATAATGAGCTTTCGAAGATCTTTAGTGTATTCGGAAATCAGGTTGAGTTTAACATACATTTTCTATAATTTCTCTTTTTGAAACTGATTTTTACAAATAGTATAGATACTTACTTAGATGTTTGAAAGTGATGTTGCTGAAACAAGATACAACGATCGAGAATGATCCAGTCACGTTTGGAGTATTGGTTGTCACAATCAATATGTATTTAGTATTGATCTCAAGGTAAACTGTCAATCTGAACTGATTGTTTTGGCAACTGTTATCATCTCTTATGATCAAATTTTTTAATGTATTGGATGGATTGAAATCATCTTTGTACATAATGCCAGAGATATCAATACTGCTGTTGCTAGCAAAAGTATAATAGCCACTCTCATTTATATTAATTTGTATTGCTTCATAGTAGGTCAAAAGATCGCAGCCAGTATGCGAATACATTGAATGATTTTCTGTTAATGCTGATGAGTAAATCGATTGAACAACTGATGAAATATCTATTCAATAAAAAGCAATCCAATAAAAATTCGTAACATCTTAGTAAACTTATACAGCTTTGTATCTTCATTTTGTTTCGAATATATGTACTCAAAGTGGATATTTCATAATAAAGCTGCAATGATTAGCTTGAATGACTTTTATGAATGAAAGGGTGTGGTTGTTATCAGAGTGCTATACTCTCGTCCACATCCTTCTTTCTCTTGATTAAAATGCTGCATTTTGGATATTCATTAACTCACAAATCTATGCGGAAATTTGTTACAAAACAATAAACATTATAATTTGTTTGTGTAAAAGTATCAAATTAAAATGTATCAACAACGTTGAACATGTTTTATCCTGTAACATTTGGAGAGAAAATAAGGCAAGATGCATATATTTAAACAAATAATGCATTTCGATCATGAGTTTATATCACCGGAATATTTTTCCAAGATTTTCAAGGTACTATGAAAATATCGTCTTAACGAATTTGTTTTTGATACGATGTTATTAGTAAAGCATCTTGATACAGTTAAAGATATTTTAAAAAAATATTCATAGTTTGAATATATAAAAAAAATGTAGTCAGATGAATTTGTGTTTAGTATAAATAAAAAATATTCCAGTTGAAATAAGGATTTAATTGCGGCGGGATAGAAGCACGAAAAATAACTTTCATTCTTCTCAATGAGATCAATCGTTTAACGTAATGATTTGATGTGTTCTCAAATATCGCTTTCGAAAAGTAATGAAAACCGAAATTTGTTTATGATCTCTTGATTATTTGCATAGAAGTCAGTTGAGTTCTCATTTTATTTTATAAAAGAATTTGTCTTGTCAACTGTAGAATATTTCATAGCATCAAAATCATTGAAAAAGTACCTTTTTTGTTCTTCTCAATATCAAAGGTCGAATCTGATACTAAAGAAAAATGTCGAATTTACTTGATTTTTATTTATTACATAAGACCTTTTATTTTTCGGACAAGCATCACCTACTACGGAACCAAAGAAAAAGAAGAAGAATATCTGTTTTTCAACTACTTTACAACGTTGAATGCTATCCGATGACAGTTGCTGGGACCTGGTTCCTTTTCCACAACTATCACTATTTGCAACATTAGACAGAAGACTGATCTCACGAGGGACTCTCATACTTAATCACTTTAGTTTCGGATACATATTAGCTAAGAACATATTAGAGAGGTACGACAACTGATTTTTGCTACATTATAATCATTATACGAATGTATCGATGATATGAGACAAACGATCGTTAATAATCTGTTCAACATTTTTTTATAGTTGATAATATCAGCACCCAAGGATAGTATTACAACAGTACATGCCGATCAATTTTAACTCACTCACACCAGCTCCTTCTACCAGACGAACGAGCAGCTCTAACCATCAGCACTAGTTGCATTTCCTCTTTTATAGATATGATAGGGAACAATAACTGTGAATCTATGATAACATAATTGTTACTTATTAACATTCATCTATTCTCAGTATGTTAAAAGTTTTCGACAAAGAATGAAATATCGATCAGTTGCTGTAATGTAGTTCTGCTAATTACGTTTTTCCGTTCACATCTTCTTTTTGTTTGAGTACTTCTGTCAAAAAGGATACTTATCATGTAAGAATTCTATTTTAAAACAACGATCTTTGCAAATATTATTCTCTATCCAATAAGGAACTTTTTTTTCACGATTTGTGAAGACTAGAGAATGGAAATTGAGTATACGTACGTATGCTATGCTTCGTACTTCTGCACTGATGTTTAGAAATCGTCTGGATACTCACTTAGACGTTTAAAAGTGACAATATTGTTGCCAGACACAGTAACTGAGAATTTTCCTGTTGCGTTTGGACTAGCTGTTGTCACAACCAATATATTTGCAGTGGTGGATCGAAGAAAAGCTCTGAATTCGAACTGAGATTCACCGAAATTGTTCTTATTCGCCAGAATTAAATTTGTAGATGGATTAAGTGGATCGAAATTCTCTGTGTATATGTAGCCATATATATTAACACTGCTGTTGATATTAAGAGTATAATAGTCACTTTCATTGACATTCATTTGTATAGCTTCATAACAGTAGTGTGAAAGACCACAACTAGTAGGAGAATATGTTGGATGTTTTTCTGTTAATACGGATGAATATACTGATTGAATAATGGATGAAGTATCTATCCAACAAAAACAAATCAATCAAAATTTGTAAAACATTAAATAAATTTCAACTGTTTTTAATATTTTCTTTTTTTTCAAAAAAGACCCTAGTGCGCGACTGTGTCATCTGCATAGAATCATTGCTATTTGCATATTGCTTCTACTGATGAAACAAAACAGGCCACTAATTCTTCACCATTACCTATAATCGAGGGTGAGTGTGAGTGTGCGTGAGGCTGATAATGTGGGGTGAAGGATGTGAGTATAAGTGTGGCTTTGGATGCATCCTATCCACATTCCCATACCGACACACACACCTACACCCACGTCGTCTAAGATGATGACATTCGGAATCCAAAGAGTTGATAATAAATGTTATTGTATCGATGTTTCTATATTTTCTATCCTTACTAACTTAATACATCCTCACCAACAACAACAAATATATATATACACAAAATGATGAAAATATATTCGAAATACCGCACAGTTAAATATTACTTCCGATGAACTCAATGTTATGAGAATTCGGAGAGCTGTAGATATGTCATTGAGCGAAATAATCGATTACCTCTCGAAGTTCAATGATAAAGAGTTCTAATTCGAAGTAAATGCTCAACAGTTTGAAAAAACATCGAAAAATTAAGTAAATGAATAACGAGATATTGTGACCAACTGCATCAAAAACAGTCACAGAAATTTTCTTTTTCATAATTGATGTTTTTTGCAAATAGATTTCTGATCATTTTTGAATTTGCATCAAGCTAATAGTATCAATGTCGAACCATTACGCAAAGATCTTCTCGAACATTATTCTCTAGCTTCTCAGAACATCTCCATAACAATATGAAAATGTAGAAAAGACACTGAGTTCATCCGTTCTCCTTTGGTTTCAGACCTATGTACTAATCGAGCTTTTGAGATAAGAGAGGCTGCAGAGAATCAATTCATGCTGCAGATTTGAAAAGACATCTGAGTTTTGTCAAAATTTAAGTAACTTCTTGCTAAAACTTACAAGTTCATGATAAACTGAGGTAGAAATCTGGCTTTTGAGTTCTTATCACTATTTATCTGAGAGAATACATAATGAAAACACTCTTTGTTATTCAAATCTTGTAGCATGTACAAAGTTTAAGTGTTCTTTGTTTGGCACCCATCAAATGATCATAGAAAGACACTTTATAGCAAAAGTTTGAGCTTTTTGCCAATTTCACTTCCTTTTCCGTCTTCGAAAATAATGGGAAATATGACTGGTGCTAACTATAACGAAAAATTATGAATACTCACTAATACGTTTGATACTAGTGTTGGCTAATCCAGACACAATGATTGGGAACGCACCTGTCCTATATGGATTAAGTGTTGTCACAATCAATATGTATTTAACATTGACTAGAAGATTGACTTCGAATCGAAAGCGTCCAAATGAGCACCCGTAATAATCCTTTGAGATTAAATTTACAGATGGATTAAATGGATCGAAACTGTCATTGTAGAGATATCCGTATGTACCGATACTACTGTTACTTGTAATCGTATAGAATCCATCTGTGGGCACGTCGATTTGTATAGTTTCATAGTAATTATTTGATTTGCCATAAGAATCTCGATCATATCTTTGATTATTTGCCGTTAGTGCTGATGAATAAATAGATTGGACAACTGATAAAGTATCTAGTCAAAAAAAAACAAATCAATCAGTATTTTATTCATAGCATATATAGGTGAGTTTAAATACTTTTCTAATGTCGTATTTCTTTCAAATATATATCTACAGAGTGAAGATTTAATGACAAAGATCTATCTAATACGTTCAGCGAGAAAACGTTAGAAAGAAATCATTTCGACAGAGAAAGTTGATTATACTGTTTCGATTTTGAGGGTGAGGGTGAGGGTGTGGGTGTGAGTGTGGGTGTGGTGGGTGGGTGTGGGTGTGGGTGTGAGTGAATATGATATTCATCTGACACCCATACCCACATCAATATAGCCAAATCCACACCCCCAAACTCCTTTCGGATTTCTTTTTTTTTCTACATTTTACTGTTCAATGTTTTTTTTAATTTTGATATTTCTAGCTTTTGATGTTTTTCTTTTTCGACATTTTTTTTTCAACTTTATAACGCTTTCGACTTTTTTTCGTTGGACGTTATACAATAGAATCGATTTGATGTTCTTCTCATGTATCGATTTCTAAAAGTACTAAAAACAAAATTCTGTTTATGATTTCTAGAACGTTTCCATACAAGTCAGCTGAATCCATATTTTGATTTTTGAAAGAATTTATCTCGCCAACTGTAAAATATTTCATAACATCAAAATCATGAAGAAAGTGTCACTTCGATTGTATTTCAAGTATTTTCGTTTGTCTCAACATCAAAGATGAAATCTGATACTAAAGAAAAATGTCGAATTTACTTGATTTTTATTTATTACATAAGACCTTTTATTTTTCGGACAAGCATCACCTACTACGGAACCAAAGAAAAAGAAGAAGAATATCTGTTTTTCAACTACTTCACACTGTTGAATGCTGTCCGATAACGGTCATTTATACTTGATTTCTTCCCTACAAGTATCACTATTTGCAACATTAGACAGAAACTTGATTTGACTAAGAATTCTCATACTTAATCACTTCAGTTTCGCATACATATTAACTAACAACATATTAGAGAGTTATGACAACTGATATTTATTACATTATAGTAATTTCACGAATGTACCGATGATATGAGACAAACGATCGTTAATAATTTGTGCAACTTTATTTTATTCCGGATGATATCAACAGCTCGAGATAGTATTGCAATACTATATATGCAAATCAATTTTAACTCACTCACACCAGCTCCTTCTACCAGACGGATGAAGAACTCTAACTATCAGCATTAGTTGTATTTTCACTTTTTTAGATGCAATAGTAAACAACAACGATGAATCTTTGATAACATTCTTATTATTTATTGAGATCCACATAATCTCAATACTTTAAAAGTTGTCGGCAAAGAATAAAATATCCAGAAGTTGCTGTAAACCAGTTCTCATAACTACATTCTCCGTTCTCTTCTTTTTGTTCGAGTATTTCTGCGAAAAAGGATGTTCATCATGTAAGAATTCTATTTTAAAACAACGATCGTTGCAGATATTATTCTCTATCCAATAAGGAACTTTTTTTTCACGATTTGTGAAGAGTAGAGAATGGAAATTGAGTATACGTACGTATGCTATGCTTCGTACTTCTGTACTTTTGTCCAGAAATAGTCTGGATACTCACTTAGACGTTTGAAAGTGACATTATTGATACCAGACACAATAATTGAGAATTTTCCTGTTACGTTTGGACTAGATGTTGTCACAACCAGTATATTTGTAATGTTAGACTGAAGAAAAGCTCTGATCGTGGACCGGTGTTTACCGAAACTGTTATCACTTTCCAGAATTAAGTTTATAGATGGAGCGGATGGATAAAAATTGTCTGTATAAATGTAGCCATATATATCGATATTGCTATTGATACTAAGACTATAATAGCGACTTTCACTGACATTCATTTGTATAGCTTCATAATAATAGTTTGAAAGATCACAACCAGTAGGAGAATATGTTGAATGTTTTCCTGTTAACCTTGACGAATACACAGATTGAACACTTGATGAATTGTCTATTCAACAAAAAGAAATCAATCAAAATTTGTGGGACATTAAATAAAGTTCAATGGTGTTCAATATTCTCTTTCTTTTCATACATGTCCCTTGTATAACAGTTTTGTGTGTAAATAATAATTATTATTCGTCTACTGCTTTTATTAGTGAAACAAAAGAGAATATGTGATTTTTTAATATCACCTATAATCAAGACTATCGGATGTATTTTCTCTTTGTCTCATATTAAAATATAATATAATGTCTAAGCAGTACAAATTTGATAAAATCAAGAGAAAATATGTTCGAGTAATGGTATTATGCTAAAATTGAATAAACAACTTCGATTGATCTCATCATCACACAATATATTTGATTTTCTGATATAATTAAAGAAACATTTGTTCAGCATTTTTCTTCTTAAAAATTATTTAAAAATCTTCAATATTTTTGATGAGAAAACAATGAATATCTCGAAAGAATAAAAGACTTCATTTTATCTGAAATAATATTTCAGTAAAAGAACAATCCGAATTCTATTCAAAAAACGTTTTGTCTCATGAGAAATCGATAAAAATATCTGAAAAAATTTTCTTTTGTGAAGAAATAAAAAAGAATTAAAAAAGATTTAAAGAAATAATTGTTTTTGATCTTAACTGAAAATATCTTTGAATATATCAAAACTTCCACAGCTAACTTTCATTTTTATTTGAACATTTCAAAGATAAACAATTGTCTGAAAATGAAATTTTTTATTACTTTTCGTTGAATTGAACGAGTGAATAAGTGTATCTCTTCATTTCTATCATAATTCAATGAAAAAGAGATTTCTTTTTTTGATTTAAATTATTTATTTCGTCAAGAAAAGTTCATTTAATTTTTTTCAACGAAATCTCAAATGATTTTTAAGTAAAAAAATTCATTCAATTTGAAAATCTCAAATATAATTTTCATTTAACAAAACAAAAAAGACGAAGAAGGATATTCTCGTTAACATTACTTTAGAAAGAAAATTAGATTTTTAAATGATTTTTTCTCTTATCCAATTATTTTAAACTTACCACAAGAACTCAATAAGAAATCAAATTTTTGAATACGATGATTGGAGCTATCAGTAATAAATATGTTTCCATAACTATCGAAACTAAGACTTGTTGGAGATGATAATTGATGAGATTGTGATCCTTTTCTATCACATCCAATTATACATCGAATATCATTTGATCCTGATCTAATTATACGATGATTGCCGTAATCGACTATAAAAAGATATTTATCAGCATCTAATACAATTCCAGTTGGATGATAGAGTGAAATAATGTTATTTGGTGATCCTTTTCCAACTATTGTTGTTCCATTTAATTCTCCATGTTTAAATAGTTGAATTCGATGATTATAACAATCTGCTACATATAAATCAAAGTTTAAATCAACAAAGATCCCCATAGGACCATGAAGTTCATTCGAAGCAAAACCACTTCTACCTGTTCCAGCTGCAGTCGTTGATATCAATTCACTATCATCTAACCATCTTTTGATAATCTTATCACGCAGAAACATTGAACAGTATAAAGTATCATTAATATCGATAAAGAGACCATAACATGGTGAATCAACATCCATGACATTAACAAAAGTATTTGTATTTGATATCTTTTTATCAACTCGACCATTTATCATACCGTCATCATAATAAATATTACCATTATTTGTAACGAAGATGGATTTTGAATCAAAGAAATTGGCAGATATAATTTTGTTTGGATTGATACTATTGTTAATCCACATTAAGATTTGTTTCTCATCCCGATCAACTGTATAAACTGTGTTGTTTGTATTGATAAAAAGGTTGCGACAATACTTCCCAAGTGTTGTTTTATTAGTAAAAGTGATTCCAAAAGGATTCCAATCTGGTATTGGACAAAACTTTGGTTGATTAAATGAAAGTGCTAAAAAGAAAAGTTTCAGATAAAAATCTCCTCGAAATAATTTATCTCTTCAAACAAATATTTTTCTGAAAAAATAAAAAATTCAAAAATAATTTTAGTGATTTCTCTTCAAAGAAAAATTGCAAATAAGTCTATTTATTTGACTATTAATAATTATTTGAATACATATTGTTCGTTAAATGTTCCGTTTATTTAAAATAAGAAAAATTGTTTTAAAAATAAAATAAACACATTTTAAAATAATTCATTTACGAAACATTGTCAATTTGACTTTTAAATCATCAAAATAATTAATATTTTAGAATAAATCTGATTTCATCAAATGAAAGGTTGGGTGGCTGTGGCTGTAAGTGAGTGTGAATATGGGAGTGAATGTGGTGTGAGTGTGGGTGTGAGTGTGGGTTAGGATGTGGGATGATTGTATATCCACACTCATACTCAAACTCACACCCACTCACACTCACACTCATATCTATAGCCACACCCACACCCCACGCTCATTCGCACCCACATTTTATAGTAGATGATGTGAAACGAATTCTCTTTCTGACAGCTAAAAAATAGATGAATTATTTAGCTTGCTACTTACCGGTTAGCATTGTTGTTGTTTTGGCTGTAGTTTTTGTTGCTGGTGTGGTTATTTCTGTTGTTTTTGTCGGTGGAAGTGGTGTGGTTTTTATTTTTATTTTTGTTGCTGTTGTAGTTGCGATTGGTAATGGTGTGGTTGTTGTTGTTGTTGTAGTTGCGGTTGGTAGTGGTATGGTTGTTATTGTAGTTGCGGTTGGTAGTGATGTGGTTGTTGTTATCGTTGCGGCTGGTAGTGGTGTGGTTGTTGTTGTAGTTGTAGTTGCTGTTGGTAGTAGTAGTGGTGATGTCGATGTCGCTATCGTTGTAGTTGCTGTTGATAGTAGTAGTAGTGGTGATGTCGATGCCGCTATCGTTGTAGTTGTTCTTTTGGCTGTTCTCATTCTTGGTGGCGGTCGTGATGATGATTTGGTTGACGTTATCGTTGATTCTGATTTCATAAAATAATACAAACATATGAAAAAAACATTCGAGAACTTGTTGTGAAGAAATTGATTCCTCTAGATCTACTATTTTGAGTTAATGATCCAGTGCTTGAAAAACTGATGTCTACGACCAAGGATGAATTTTCCAATTATACATGCATTCAATAGGAATCATTAGAGACCGGTTGGTAATATACAGTGTGTGTATGCAGTGTTCTGACTTACGATGAACCATGTCAACAACAATGTCTTTCAAACATCTTTCATTACCAAAATGTTGAGTGAACGTCACTACTCCGTTCAATAACAATCATAAAGCATTACCGCCAACATAGCGCAAGTAAGTTATGATCAAAGATAAACACACGCAAACTTTTAAACAAACATTGTAACAAAAAACAAAGAAAAATCTGAATGTGCCCATAGAGCTCCTTCAGAATCTTGAGGGTATGGATGTGTAGTGTGGGGCGGATGTGGGTGGCGATGTGAGCTAAGAGACTCTCACACCTACACCCACCCCTTATTGAATTCTTCTTTTTTTTTAGGAAAATTTATTATTCATTCATTGATTGATAAAATTGAAAAAACAACGATTTATCAATTATATCAAAATGACTTACTCTGTTCTTTTGGAGATATTGGTGGTTTTTTTGTAATTATATATCGTAATGTAAATATTCCAGTTCCAATCATCAAAATAAGAATACAGCTATATATCAATAATTTTAGATGCCTATTACATCGAATATAATTTTTTGATTTTCGTTTTTGTATTGTGTCTAAAACAGATTAAGACTATGTATGGAAATCTGAAAAAATGAACATGTTTATTTTACCATTGTCGGTTAATTTATTTATTTCACTAGTCTCAATCTCATTATCATTTAATTGTATTTCCTCTTTGATTTTCACTAAAATGTGTCTCAATCGAAGATATTCTTCATAATCTTTTTGTTGAGAAGCAATTTCAGCCAAATCTTTATAAACAGTAAGTAGTAAAGGATCATTTTGTGAAAGTTCATCTAAACAGCGATAATAATATTTCTTCGCTAAATCGAAATGTCCCATTCTTCGTACAACTGTTCCTAAAATACAAAGATTTGTTTCACCATCTCCAATTTCATTTTTCATATCCATAAGAATTTGTTTTAAATTATGTTCATCATCACTACATAAACACATTTGAATAATCCAAATTTGATTTTCATCATCACGAATAATTGAATTCAAACGAAATATCGATCCAAGCATAAAAAGAACTTCTAATTCATCAATAAAATCACTAAATTGACTAATATCAGCAAATGGTTTTGTTGTAACAACTTTTGGATCAGCATCCATTTCGAATAAAACCTTCTCAAGACCGATCCATTGATGATTTGTATCACCGAGTAAAAAAATTGCAATTTCTTTTTGTAAACTCGCCGAAAGAAATGAATTTACCGAAACATATTGTCCAACACTATTTTTAAGATAATTTAATTCATCAATTGACATTAATTGACATCGATAAACACGAGTGGAACATTGGCATTGATGATTTTTTAATTGATTTTGTATATCAATAATAAATGAACGATATAAATAAATCATATGAATATTTTGTTTTCTTAAAGCCGCATTTAATGTTTTATAAAAGAAAGATTCACGTGTATACCACCATAAAACATTATCCGGTGAATAACTTCTCTGAAATTCATCAAGATGATTTAATTCATTTTGATTTCCTTCATATTCTTTTTCACAATATGAAATTAATTCATTTCGATCATTTTCATTTGATTTTAATCGAAGAAGACAATCAAGTAATAATTGAGAAAATGCAAATTGACCATTGATTCCTGTTGTTGATTTTCCTGTATCACTTATTGTTGTAAACATATTCACCCATACAGGTTCTTCTATTTTCCGAGGATTTTTATGATCTTTATGAATTTGTGAAACCAGTTCATCCATTTTAGCATGGATACCTTTTATCTAGAAAAATAATTAATGAAATTAAACTTTATTAATACTTTTTTGTTTACCGTGGGAAAATCATTTGTCCATTGTTTATCTTCTGAATTGATATAAATTGATGAAATTTGTTTTAATTGATGAATTGAAGGAACAATTTGTCGACCGAATTCACCATTAGTAACAAGAACTAATCGATCATTTTCTGATGTATTTTCAATATAATTTTTACATTCTTCAACATCATCAAATGTTTCAATATGATTAATTATATTACGTAATTCACTTTGAATGTCAACATCATTTTCATTGTTATTAAGCCAAATAAGACTAAAGCCTTCAAGATGATTAACATTGCTTTTTTTAATAGATTCATTAGGAGTTTCAAGAACTGGAGTCATTTCCATTATTTTGGAAATAACATTGTCAATTCATTAAAGAAAAGAATAATCTAAAATCATGTAGAGATAAGAAAAATACTTACTATTGACATTAAAATGTGGTCAGATAATTGTATCTTATTTTTTTCTTTCTCCCAAGAGATATTATACAGATAATTATCCATGGAAAAGAATGGATAAGAAAGTAAATACATAACGAACCAAAGTAGAAAAGGATAAGAACTGTTGATAGATTCATGGTCGAAACTTTGTGATAACACAAGAAAATATTTATCTGAATAATCAAAGGAAAGAAAAGATTTGATAATAAATACGGCGATGTCAAGTCATCTGGAAAAAAAATCTGGAGTAGAAGATCCGGAAAAGAAAAAATCTGGAAAAACTTTACTAGAAGTTTATTAAGGATAGAAGATATAACAAGTAACCCTTTGAGTCTCAGTGGGACATATATGTCCCACCTAGCGAAAAATTCTAGTGTTCAAAAAATTTCGAATATATTTAACAAATGTTCGTAGTTAAGACATATTTGTGGGAGATTAAAAACCCTATTGAGTCAGTTTTTAGGCTCCCGTTCGTACACCTCCAAGGAAGTGGCTAAAATATTTCTCATCATTCCCGTAGGGGGTACGGCTAAAAGTTAAAAATGACTTAAAATATTTTTTTAAAATATCAATGGAAGTGTCAATAATACTCAATGCTCATACTAAATATCAAGTTTTTAAGAGGTTTCGTCCATAGATTAAATTGTGGGTCTCAAAGGGGTAAAAGGTGTAGAAATATTAGAGACAATCTGATGAGCTTATTTCTTGGAAGCCATCAGAAGTGAGAATCTTCCGAGAAGCTCGGTACGATCGATGTCGCTGTTGTAGAAGTGGGTTTTCAGAGTGTGGATGTGGTGCGGGTAAAGGTGAGAGTATGGATGTGGATGGATGAGAGTGAACGTAGATGTGGGTGTATAGGTATAGACTACTCTTCTTCCACACTCTCACCCTCACCCACACCACAAAATCTTTCGAGATAATTTATTTCTTTTCCAAATTTTGATTTTTAGGGTTTATTTTTTCCAGATTTTTCTTTTCGGGATTACTTTACATATTCGTTAAATATTCTAAAATTTTTAACTTGACTTGTACAAAATAGTTTCTTTACCTTCGACTGCATATTAGTATGTCGTTTTTGTTTTGAAAAACAATGAAAGACTAAATGGTAATCATCTTCTTATATACAGTCCTTCTTTTTCTTTCTTTTTTACTTTTGAAATTGGTATGTCTCGCTTTTTTTCTACTTTATGATAGGTATCTATTACATATGATTTACTAAAAAGACGATGAAGACCTTTTGAAAATAAATACAATCAATTACATAAAAGCAATGAAAAAAGGTTATATTTTAACATGAAATGTAATACCGATCATAAAATGAGAAAAAAAAGTAACATACAATTTTCATTTGAAGATCACGAAAAAGTCAACAAAAATTCATCAAAATTTGTCACTATTCAATATGCATTGAAAATACACAGAAACACTTGCAACATGATATGTAGGGATGATTATGAGTCTGACCTATGAAGAGCATAATATTCATATCGACACCCTCAAAATGGATGCATGGTAAGACTGTCAATGTCCATCCAAAACATTATCCCACCTACACTCTCAAGCTAACAATAGTATTAATTTGATTTTCGAAATTTTTTATTATTAATAACATTAATGTAATTAATTGTATGAAGAAAAAAAAGTGAAAATAATCTTTAACTAATATCGCCAAATTTATTTTAAGATAATACTAATCGACCATAAACCACCTTTATTGTCAATAAGATAAGGATGAGTTAGATAATCATATGGTAGATAAAAATAACCATAATATCTCTAAAATTATAAAGACAAAAAGAAGATGTTTATTTTTTTTCGTTTTACCCAGTTTCATCCCCAAGAGTTTCTACAAGTAAAATATTGTGTTTTTTATTGTATCCAACAATCATAATACCATGTATACCAGTTTTTTTAATTAATGGATCGTTTAGATCAGTAGGAACCTGTAAATAACTACCATTATGTTGAATATTTTGTTGAATTAATCTAATACCAATAAGAACTGGTAATTCTGATTATGTAAATATATTTCAATAGCATTTATATCACATATCATATGAAGTGGGATAACAGCATAGCGACTTGCACGTTCATATACTGAATCTGGTGGTAATTCATTTAATAAATATTTTTCATATGATCAATATTCTTTAGAAAAACTCCTCTATCTTCCACTTCTAATGTACGTTGTTGAATCATTTGATCACTATAATAAATAAATAAACGAGATATACTACTTTGACAATCCATTGAACGTTTAAATAAATAATTACAAAGTCCTGCAAATGCACTAGCACAACTACAATTAAATAAATAAATTCTATGCCAAGTTTTCATATCATGTTGATTATCAATAGGTGGCATCCATTGCCGCAAATCCACAGAGTATGCTAAGCGTTGTTTTGGAAGAGTCAATGGTCGCATAGGCCGTTTATATATAGTATAAGAAGTATTGATGATATTTATGTTTGATTTCCAAGTGACTTAATCATTTTTCACACGAATTAATTAAGAAAAAGAAGGAACAGAACATATCAAATAGAGTGTGACCAGTATGATATTTCAAAAATATTACTCATGAGAGTATAATAACGAGTGATGTCATAATCCCATTACACCGGGTATTCTACTACAAACACGTCGCTTCCAAAGTTACCCCGCTAAGGGTATCGTGCAACCACCTCGTTACCCAAATGAAGTATATGTGAAAAAGCTGAGGAATATGAGTTGATTTGGTGTAACCACCTCGTTACCCCAACGATGTATATGTGAAAAAGCTGAGGAATATGAGTTGATTTTGTGTAACCACCTCGTTACCCAAATGAAGTATATGTGAAAAGCAGAGGAATATGAGTTGATTTGGTGTAACCACCTCGTTACCCCAAATCCACTCATATTCCTCAACTTGTATAATGAATGTATTTTTTAGTGGGGTAATGAAGTCATTACTCCTTGGTATAATATGTGGAGTGAATGTTAATTTACTTTCGTTGACCTCATGTTAGGATATCCTGCCGTCTGACTGTCGATACCCGGGGTAATGGTATTATGACATCTATGATAATAACATGTGATACTGTTATACAACTGTTTGTTTTTCAATTATAAAAATGAAATACATATTTATTTTCGTGATTATTCTAGTTCTTTTTGTTGGCGCATGATAAGAATACAGAGGCATGATTGTTACTATATCGGGGAAAACTCATTACAATCTTAAAAACGAATATCATGCAAATACTTCAGATAATGATAGAGATACTTACATAAATGAAATGAATAATAAAAATAACAAATATCTTATGATCTCAATATTCATCAAGAAGTAAAGTGTATATGAGTGAATTGCAACTTTTTGGTACAATTAAATTTTTGATGTATTTCGCTAATAACTCCAGTTTGCGCCAGCCGATTTCAACGATTTTTTGATATGTTATAGTGCTTGGAACACCTCACTGCCGTGCAAAATTTCAGCTCAGTAGCTCATGTTATTGCTGAGTTATAAAAAATTTATGATAAAAAAATGTCATTTTTTCATGACATATGCTAAGAAAAGGAAATTTTTCGACTATAAAGAGGCAAGAGGAAAAGGAGATAATTAACCTATTTTGTACAGTTTTTGACGCTCTATCGAAATATGTAACTAATTTTAGTCTGAATTTTCATTAGTTCGTTCATCTACTGGTCACATTGTTTAACAGACACTTGTTCGTTTTTATGTAGAGTGACACAAACACAGTTCTAGCTCAGCCTATGATAGAGGTGGCAGCGCGCGGATGATATAAAAAGAAAGCCAACACTTTAACTAGAAAACTGATGTAAAAAGGTTCTCTCTTATCAAGTTTATTTCAAACAAAAAAAAACGAACTTTCGAAAAAAAAAAGATATTTACTCACTTTGTAGAGTGACAATTTGAAAATTGTCTGATTCATAACTCTCGAACGGGTCGTCCGATTTAGCTCAAATTTTTAGAGAATATATAAAACAAAAAGTTCTATTAGTGGTACAAATTTCAGCCTTGGATCTCGTACCCTTCTCGAGAAATTTACATTATACTGAAAAATGTAGAGTGACGTTTTTCAATAAAATAACGCTTTTTATGGTACATTTACATTGAGTAAGTCGTATCTCAGTTAATATGCGGTAAAGTGTTGGGAAATTTTTACTGTGTAGCACAGGCATAGAGTATAACAAAATGCACTGATCAGAAATTGTCTAGGTCTACTTTCAGTTTTTCGCACCAGTTGTACCAAAAAGTTGCAATTCACTCATATATATATAATGTAATATGTTCTAAAATTGCAGCCTCAAAATGAAATTAGTATTAAAAATTCTGTTCTTAACTTTTTCGTTCATTCCGAACAATGTAAATTCATTTCTAATTGATCAACTCAATATCAGTTTATGGACTAGTTGTAGTTGCAAATGTGTAATCAATTCAAGATGGGCGTGGGTGAGTCTATTCTTCTGATCCACACTCACACCCGGTCGTAGTAAAAGAATTAGGTTTGCCTCCTTTCTGATTGCTAAGATGAGGGAACTGCGGGTATAAGTGTAAACAAAAGATCTACCACAACCGGTTCCGATCTGATTAGAGATCTCATTAAGTGGTAATAAGTATCTACATATATAAAATTATCTCAAATTAAATTAAAAGAACAGCGAACATTTATTTAAAATTTGGTCGGTTTCAGATGTTTAACCAGTAAATCAAATCGACGATTGATTCCAAAAAAACCGAGATAACGATCGTAGAAGCTGAGATATTTCAATAAAATAATCTGTAATTCGTCTGGTAAATACTCTAACTTTGAAACTTGTAGCAATATGATTATGACAGGAAACATCACTTTTTTCATGTTTATATAAACTATGCATATTTATTTTCGTTTTTTTTATTCTGTCCCATCTGAAGAAAGTGAGTAAGACTATCATGTACTATTATTGCACAATCCTTTTTTTTGGATCGAACACTAGAAAAAGCATGTCTCAAATACCAAACTCATTTTGTATCTCGTCAGAGTCCGTAGTCACAAAGTCAAAGAAAGAATAAGTTACCTAACACACCCGATAATAATATCTTGAGAGTGAGTTATGAAAATGCATGTAAATATTTATTTTACTGATATTTTACCCATACGCGAATTATTATTTTTTGTCGCTTTATGTCAGTTTTTTCATATATTTTATTGGTGTGTTATAGAACAAGAAAACATACATTTTTGCTAACATGAATAATTACATGTGACAAGCAGCAAAATGAGTAACCAACGATGTTGCCTTATAAACATGCCGTCATGAATGAATAATCAGTGGTGTGTTGGCAATAAAAATAAATACGTCCGCTGTCTAAAATCGATTCTTTCTTTTTTAATAATTATATAATGTTTCGTAACCAAACTCCTCGCAAAATATTCATTCAAGCATCTCTCTGTACTCTACTTCTCTTAATCTTGTTTAATATATTTGCTCGATCTCAGAATGTTACTGGAAATTATGTGATCACTAAAGATTTCTTTACTATATTGAAAGCCGGTCAGTTTTCCGTCTACGATTCCAATGAACAACAATTACAATATCGAATTCAATCACAAATTGCTCTTTGGCAAATCATTGAATTAGTTTCATATCCATCGAATCAAATAATTGCAAAACTTCATATGCAATGGTTGGCTTTGTTATATAACGCAAATATTTCAATTTTTGATTCTTCATCAAATCAATGGATTAATGGTCGAATTCGAAGACATTTTCAATTCTTTGGTGATCAATATACTATCGAATGGAATGGACAAAGTATTGTTATGGAAACAAAAATTTTTTCATTGACAACAAAATTTCATTATCAAAATCAAGAAACTATATTAGCACAATTTCATCGACGTTGGATTTCATTAATTTGGACGAATAAATATGATTTAGAAATATTTTCTAAAGAAATACCTGATGCAATCTATATATTAGCATTGGCAGCTAAAGATCATAATACTGCTCAATCATCAAAAAGTTCCAGAGCAACAAGAAAAACGAGATGAAATAAGGATTTATTGAACTATTGCTTTATTCATTGTATTTAGATTTCTATTATTACCTATAGCTTGATATTTGTAATTTGAGGGTGTGGGTGTGTGGATAAAGGTTAAACATTCATACCCACACCAACACGCACCCATCCTCAAGATTATGAATTATTTGAGACACGATCAACAAAAGTAACAAGAAACGATCATTATCTTTACTACTCAGACAAATATTATTTAAAACACAGAACTCACACCCACACCCTCAAGACGAAATAGACTTAACATTCTTTATGTTTTCCTTCATAAATAAGACAAGATCTTAATAAATTAATATCAAGGCAGTTATATACTACTAAGATACTTTTATTTTGTAATTTTTCTAAAGTTCGTAAAACTTGATGATTGATTATTATCACTTTTATACAATAAGATTTTTTCAATCTGTGCCGCAGTCGATGTGAAATAGAACTTTTTCTGTTCTGTCTTCACATAGTTTAACGAAAAATAAATGCTACTGTGTACATACAATATTCCCTTACATTACAGTAAACTTATTTGTTTGCTCATCTATGTGCATAACTATGGAAGCGATGCACAGCGTATTGAAAAAAGAAAAAAAAAACATGCAAAGTTTTCAATTCCTTAATGTTATTTTACTGTTTGTTGATTCAACTCATTGGATACTAATGCATGCTCGTTTTGTAGCGCAATACAACATACAACCTTTACCGTCTTTGTCACGTTAGAAACGAAAAGAAATCTGCATTCATTAGTTATTTGTTCCTACGGTAACAATGGTAAACGTTGGATTGTTATAAAATTATTTTCAGTAGGACTTTCAGTTTCTATTGATGATATTTGGGACATCATCACAATACTGTCTAGTGAATGTTGGGTGTGTGAAAGATGGATAGCATATCCACACCCACACCCTTAATATGTTTTGGCGAAGAGGAACATAACCGAACATTTTGTCGTCGATTTTTTTTCTTCGAACGCGTGGTTGCACCATCAACAGAAAAATACGACGCTCGTAAAGTAAATACGCATTTCAAGAGAAGAAATAAAAGCAACAACACACCACACATTTCAACAGTTTCTATCGGAGACAAACAAAATCATGTCAAGCTTCGTTACATTACCGGTAGAACTTGTCTACCGAATTTTGGACCATCAGAGTGATTTCACTCTGTTGTGCTCTATGCGAAATGTGTGTCAGCGACTCAACCAAATCATTAACACCTACGATCGATATCAGGTAAGGCTTTTTCTTATTATACCCGGCTAATGTTCATCCTTACGCTCTGTAAACCTGATAAAAACAGTAGGCAATTAACTTATCGCGAGATAGACTAATCTATCAATCAATATGTCCTCTACTTATAAGAGGGTTAAGTCTCAAATTGGTGTCCCAACAAATATTCTTTCACATGTTTCTTCGTTTTTTCACATACTGGTTACTTGATACTGAGTGGAAGTCTTAACAGGTATGAATGAGTGCAGTTGTGAATATGAGTGAAACTAGATTATAAGTGCTTGAGAGATGGAAGTATCAGGGTGACGTTCGATAAGAAGTTAAAAGCATATAGAGGTATAGGTAAATCGTCACTAAACGTGTTTGAGAGTTACAGAGAGGAGTTCGATTTTTGTGAAGTCTAGAGTAAAGTGGTGGTGAGTGAAGGTTGACGAGAAGTTAGGCAGATGTACATGAACAGGTGAGCCGTGCCTTTCGATCGTAGTGCAGTCGGTTTTTTAAGAAAGTCCCCAATGGAATATTTAGTGGTACTGTAAGGATGAAGAGAATCATTGAAATTACAGTATATGAAGATGCTATTTCGTGCACTGAAAGTAATGTAAGCAGCAACGTAGGTAATCTAAGTAAATATTTGCAGGTTGTTTTGTGAATAGATGAAAACTATATACATTGAAATATGTTCTATTCGCTTGCGAATAGTCGGTATGAGGCAACTGATTATCTAAAAATTGTATCCGAGATGGGCTCTAATATTTTCAAGTGCAAGTAGTATTTCAATCTGTGTAAAAACCTTCTTAGATAAAAACTCAAAATGATGTGTTCAAATGTAGTTTCCTGCATTGCAAGGATGATTATGTTTGCTTGTTCGTCAAGAGACTTAACCAAGGAAACTATGTAGTCAGATTTTGACTTATGAGATTGAAAGAAGTTGAATATGTTCAATTGACCTGTCCTTGGGACAGGATTGCTGTAATTTGGCGGTGACGATGAGTTTGAGATGTGAATACTATATGCATTGTGTACCCACCTAACCCAGCAATATTACTGAATCTGATTCTTCGGCTTTTGGTGCAAGAACCACTTCCAATGTTCAGTTCTTCTTGGTCAGTAAAAAATTCACAACAACACTATACTATCCCAAATTCATATCCTCAGAATACCGATGCAGAACGCTACGTAATAGCAACTCCATTCCAAAATCCCTCTCATATCTATTTTCAAAAACCGAAAGTGGATAGTCACCAAATTCGCTCTCTCCTACACCCATATCAGAGACGAGGGAGCACAGCATCTCGGTGGTGCACCACAAAATACTACACTCATATTTATTTACTCTTCACCTATTCAATATAACTATTTGTACTTTCTCTCATAGACACTCATCACACTGGACCTCACTAGAAACAAAATCGGAGATGAAGGAGCACAATATCTCGGCGATGCACTACAAAATAACACAGTAATATTGATTCACTATTCATCTATCTCACATAACTATTTATACTCTCACATAGACACTCACCACATTGTATCTGGGATCGAACGTAGTCAGAGGTGAAGGAGCTCGACATCTCGGAAATGCACTACGAAATAACACAGTAATATTCATTCATTCTTCACCTATCTCACATACCTATTTATACTCTCACATACCTATTTATACTCTCACATAGACACTCACCACACTGGATCTCGAGAGGAACACTATCGGAGATGAAGGAGCTCGGTATTTGGGTGATGCACTACGAAATAACACAGTAATATTCGTTCAGTCGTCATGTATTCTACATAATCATTTCTACTTTCTCATGCAGGCACTCACAACACTCAACCTCAACAGCAACGAAATCGGAGATGAAGGAGTTCAATATTTGGGTGATGCACTACGAATTAACACAGTAATACTTATTCACTCTTCACCTATTTCACATAACTATTTCTCCTTTCTCATATAGACACTCACTACACTGGATCTCTCGTACAATGACATCGACTATGAAGGAACTCGATATCTCGATGATGCACTACGAATTAACACAGTAATACTAATTCACTCTTCACCTATTCAACATAACTATTTGTACTTTCTCTCATAGACACTCACCACACTGAACCTCCAGGAGAACGAAATCGGAGATGCAGGAGCACAATATCTCGCCGATGCACTACAAAATAGCACAGTAATATTCGTCCACTCGTCATGTATTCCACATAACCATTTCTACTTTCTCATGCAGGCACTCACCATACTGAACCTCCAGGACAACGAAATCGGAGCTGAAGGAGCACAACATCTCGGTGATGCACTACGAATTAACATCGTAACATTTATTCACTCTTGATCTATTTCACATAACTATTTGTACTTTCTCATATAGACGCTCACCACACTGGATCTCGAGAGGAACACTATCGGGGATGAAGGAGCTCGGTATTTGGGTGATGCACTACGAAATAACACAGTAATATTCGTTCAGTCGTCATGTATTCTACATAATCATTTCTACTTTCTCATATAGACACTCACCACACTGGATCTCACCAAAAACAAAATTGGACATGGGGGAGCACAATATCTCGGCGATGCACTACGAATTAACACAGTAATATTAATTTACTCTTGATCTATTTCACATAACTATTTCTACTCTCTCATATAGACACTCACCACACTGGATCTCACTAGAAACAAAATTGGAGATGAAGGAGCACAGCATTTTGATGATGCACGACGAAATAAAAGGGTGGTATTTGAAGGATGTATGCGGGTGTAAAATCAATTAGAAACAAATTAGTCTATGTTGTAGCGAATGGACAAGTTTTATTTAGTAGTGTGAACTTTTGCTTTTCAGTAATCGAGTTGTATGCATAATATTGATTTTGTTTTAAGATGTGCTTCTAAAATAATTAATTAAATGCTGAATTTATTTTGCGGACGTGTATTGCCTTATTTATTTAAGTTGAAGCCTTCATTAAAACTGCTCAAATGATAGGAAAGGTTAAAGTGTAAAAGAAGAAGTGAAAACAAAACTAAAATGAAACGGAAGCAATGGAGTATTAAGTAGAAAATCAGAAGAATGATCAGGTTTTAATAGAATGAGTAAGTCGTGAGTTCTAATTTTATTTCTTGATCACCTTTAGTTTGTCGCAAAGAAAGTCGATGTTAGGTGTCTTGCTTATTCTATATTTGTTAGTATTCAGTAATTTTTTCAATAGCAAGATCATCTGGTTAAAAGTCTGATGCCAGTTTTGTTATTGTGAAAGATTTTTGGATCAAGTGAATTATTCTCAGGATAGTTTGTCATTATTAGCATTAAATAGTTGATTAAGTCTAAATAAATGTAGATCATGTTTATACTACTTATTTGTTGTTGTTGAATCTAAACATAGAGAAGACAATTAATCTATAACTAAACGATTTGTGCAATATAGGTAGATAGTAAAATCTTGGTTGTACTAGGTTCTTTATTATTCCTACATATCATTAATGTATGTTTTGATTATGGAAATGGAAATTCTATTGCTCAGATCACCATCTTTTACTGAAAGGAATTCAATCGAAGAGAAGTATTTAGAATTCAAAACAAGAGTCATCAACCGTACGAGTCATACTGTTAGGAAAGCATTAACAAAAGCAAAAATTGTTGTTGGTACTTCAAGTCGTACCGATAAAGCCACATACACATCTCATTCAAGTGCTAATTCCGTTTGTTTTTGTAAAATAGGTCTACAGATACCACTTCACATGGACTTTTTTGACAATGTATAATTTAAGTTCTATATGGGGATGGACTTATTACAGTACAAAGTGTTAGTGGAACAACTAAATCAATTTGCTATAGGTTAGTAAAACAACTCGTAGTCGATACGGTTATATGCGAAGAGAATTGTTATGAAGATTGAAACAACAAATATATCTGCATCTCTCTTCCTGTATTTTGAAATGGTAGTTGATGGCTAGCTGTTTGAGGGTGGGTGTAAATGTATTGTATCAGTAATACACACATCCACACTCACATCCACGCCCTCACACACACCCTAGTTTTTCACTTATTTCAATAGCCATTCGAAATGAGCTAATATGAAAAATTGAACTTTTCAAATAGATTTTCACAAGATCGGAACATTCAAATTATTTATATAGTTAGACTTCGACGTTCTCCACAAGAGCACAAAATCTTGCTATTTGATTGATCAGATGCATCAATTCTACTGAATATTTCAATTGTAGATTTACGACCTATATATAAATAATAAAGTAATATCTTTTACTCTTTCAAATGATTTAAACACAAAACTTACTAGAGTGAAATTGTTTAAATCGGATGATTTGAAAAAATTCTAATAGCTTCTGAATTTTGGATGTATTATTTATATGTGACTTAATGTTCTTTTTGCGGAATAAATCGTTTCGTTTGTTTTCTAAACTTACAATATTTATATTTTTTTCCAACTACGCATTTTATTATGAAAGAATGTTTACATATTTAAAAGAAGACATTCGAGTTACACGACACAAGAAACGTTATTGCAAAGAAAGAGAGTAAGAATTCATATAAAATCAAATAGATTTAAATGCTGTGCAATTGAACATTGCTGATACAGAACTGTATTCTTCCTAGTGGGAGTCAAATTTTCTTCGAAAAACAGAAGAATCCGATAAAATAGAACTAATTATGTCGTTTGTCTAAATGTATTTTGTCGATAGTCAAATCGCCGAAAATTTTTGTTAGACAGAATATTTCGTCGTTGATTTGTGAGGGTGAGATATCGTTCAGCTGTGGAAGAATAAAACTGCGCACGTCGACATCTATTCACATCCTTTCAATATTTCATTGACGTTTTTGTTCAATAAAATAGGAACTGCAATAATGAAATTTTTAAAACTGTATTTCATTTGCATAAAGTTCTAAACGGGGGTTTGTGGGTGTGGGTGTGTGTCACTTTATAAAAACTACAATTCATCCATTCCACATCCACATCCACATCGTCAAGAAAACATTTCTTCGATACAAAGACAAAAGAATCACTAAGAGCTTCTTTGACGACCGCAATGACTGAAAGTAAGTTTATATGATTCAATTCAATTCTGTTTCATGTCGTTGAACGTGTACCTTTAGATCTTTCTCAAGCAAAAACGTCCCAAAACTTCTCATTACAGAAACATTATGTTTGTCGATTTATTACCTGTGATAATCGATGTAGCGGAAGCCATGATAATAGTTGTGGTGCTCCTATTGTATATGGTTATTCCAGTCGACTTTATGGTTACCGAGTGTATCGTCGTTATGGTCTTCACAAAGGTCAATGCGGCACATGTCTTTCTAACTGCAGTGATAATGATCATCACTATAAATGTATGAGATGTGGACATGTTTCCTGCTATAACTGCTGTTTTAAATGACTGTAATTATTTTCAAATAAAATATTGTTTTTCTTTGATGAATGGCTAGGCTTAATCATTCCAGGTTACACTAATATATTAACAACTTTTAACGAATGGATGGGTAGATGTGGGCGTGTATTCTTCTCATTCATTAAACAGTGGCGGATCCAGGGATTTTCGAAGGGGGGTGCGGTTGAGCAAAGGGGGGTGCGGATACGATATAAACTCAATATTTCTGCGGAAAACTGCTAAAAGTTAGCATAAAATTGGCTTTAAAGGGGGGTGCGGCCGCACCCTCCGCACCCCCCCCCCTGGATCCGCCCCTGTCATTAAACACATCCACACCCTCAAGATATTTATCATAGTCATCAATTATGCAATGTATTTATTGATATGAATATAAAAGAAAAAACAAAATGGAAATATGTTTCTTTGAAAGTCGTAGCAGGTTTATAATTTTTCGAGAACACCAATAATACTTTTAGCACATTTGTTTGGGCAACAATATTTCTGGCCAGTTTCGCTAAATCTGCAGATGCCACCATTTTTCTCGCATGTATTTTCCTCGTTGTTACAAGAAATATTCAAAGCTTCACCAGACTCACACGGATTGCATTGACAGTTGTGACAACCATTGCTGTCTGGAATAACATAACCATATTTACAATATCTCTTACAAAACAGATCTTGGCATGATCCTGGTTTTTCTGTTTGTCCAGCAATCAAGATGCTACTATAAAGTAATACAACGTATAGAAGGAGTAGTTTCATCGTGTATAGTGAAAGAGTGTGTGTGTGATTCTAAAATGAGATTCCGTTTTATACGAAGCTGTTATTTTTTTTCTTTTACTTCCTTTCTTTCTTAATGCTAGTATTGAAGTGTGGTTTCGTTCTAATCCCATGTATTAAAAAACGTGAAACCCCTGATTTTCATCGATTTTTCGATGATGAAAAATCGATTAAAATTTAAAAAATCGATTAGAATATATCATTTTTCACAGTTTAATCGATCGAAATCCATTTTCAGTTTAAAAACCTTTGAAATCGGTTATTTTTTGTGGCTTAATAGATTTTAACTGATTAAAACTAAAATGATCCGATAAAATCAAAAACTTGCTTATATTTAATCAGAAAATGCGGCATTTAATCGATTTTTCCCTTTTCTCACAGAAGAACCGAGTTTAATCATATTTTTGATCGTTTTTTTTACATGGAATGGTAAGCAGACCACTTATGAAAAATATTCAAGAAGTAGAAAAAACATTTATTATAGAATAAATTATATTTTACAGATCGATCTGATGGTGCAGAAAATTGCATTGAATTAATCATGTATAAATATATAAACTAATGTGCGGGTCGACAGCGACGATAGAAGTTGTGACTACAAAGTTTCAGTGAGAGTGACTAATTCGTTTGATAATGTTTACTAATTATGAAAATCATCAAGAAAATCTCAATAGTAATGCATTAAATCAGCTTAAGTTCTACGTCGACAGACAGTTATTTCATTTTTGGTAAGATATCCTACTTTATCTGTACCAATAAGGGTGTGGGTGGGTCGGTGAATCTTCTTCAATCCCTATATTCACACCCTCTTTTTGGTTTATAGTTATAGTTGTTATTTCGAATGAATGAATTTAGAATTATGAACGACTTCATCAGCATCTTTTTAGTAATTTTCCTTTGCATACAAAAATAATCACAAGCAATATATGTGAAAAAGAAAACAGAACTGTGACCATTTGTAATTAACATTTTTTTTATTTTTATTTTTAATTCGAACGGCAGTCAAAAGAATAAGAAGCAAAGCAAGTAACAACGAAAAAGTCATGTTTGTATAATTGATGGCGTACATGAGTGAATGAATCATATCGAAGTGATATAATGTGTATATATTTCTTATTTTTCTATGCATTTATAAATATTCATATCTTATGTGAAATAAGAATATTGTCATTATTTAAAAAATAAAAAGTCTTGTTTAAACACAAAAGCGAACACATCTTGAGGGTGGGTGGGTGTGGGTATGGATATGAATGAATGTGCATACTAGACTGAGTGTGACTATCGAGATAGACCCACATCTTTTATAGAAGCCCGCTCGGAGTCAGAGTTTCTGTGTGGGTTCCGTTTTTTTGCCAGATTGCAGAATCTACAAAAATGTTGTATAAGACAACTTATTTGAAATTGGTTTTATATTTCATGCGTTTGTTTCTATAGTAAGAGCACTTATTTTTTATTAGTACTTCAGATAGTACGCTTCCATTAATGTTTCGCATTTTTTGTGTTCTTTGCATACATTTCCATATCATTCAAGAGGAATTAGAAATGCAAAAAATCGATCAATCAAGAAAATATCAAATAACTGATACATAATTAAATTGCTTTTTAAGTGTTACCTATGTCTTCAATAAGAGAATAAAATATTGACTAATCATTTACATATTTATTTACCTAAATAGAGTCTCAAGTTTATTAACTGCTGTTATTTTTTTGCTTACACTCCTGCTTCTACAATTGTAAAAGAACTTCCAGAATATGGAACTAAAACGTCGATTTATCATCATTATTTTGCTGCAAACATTAGGACCCAATATAGTTTGGAGTGTTCCAGTCAGCACCCAAAACACGACTCGTCCGTCATTACAAGCAAGAGATAATTTCGGCTGCGATTGGCTTCCTAATTTTGTAAGTTGTAGTAGCAAGGGTGCTTGCTGCGATATGCATGATCAATGCTATGCAACTCAAACACCTAAGTGTACATTTACATCATGGGGTGTTACAGGTGAGTGTGTAACTTCTTTTGGTATATGAACATAAAGATGTAAAAGTATTAGGCAAACAACTGATAACATATATGATGATTTAGTCAAATTCATTCCATCTTTAATAGATTATTTATTTTATAGATGATACGATCTCTATAATCGACAACGCAATAGCTACCATGGAGACGGCCAAGCAGTCTTTTCAACAGATAGGTAAAACCGATTACGCAGCAACCGCAGCGGCCAATGAAGAAATTCTTATAAAACAAAAAAACCAATGGATTGCATGTCGACAGTGTAATAGAGTTACTATGTCTTGTATGGCGAAATCCAATCCCGGCGTTAGTACATGCTGTACGGATGGAACTTGTGGACTGCCACGAACCAAATAGAAACTATCGCATGTCTTAAGAGGGAACCATTCAAAGTGTTAATCGTAAATTCAAACGAGACTTATCCCACTCAATAGAGTTCGACGAACCAATCGTACCAGTAATAAGCGTTTTTCCGATCGTATTTCTTTGAGAGCATAAGGGTGTGTGTGTGGCTGAGTGTGAGAGTGCGGATGTGAGTGTGTGGGTTAGTGGGTTTGTGACTCTGTATGACTGTGCGGGTGTGTGGAGGAGGGATGTAGGTGTTGGTGTTGGTGTGTTTCTTTAGATCACCTCTCGCCCGCACCCAGACCCATCCACACACTCCCAAGTGAAAAGTGAATGCACACTTGAAAATGTTTCCTTGTTAGTATTTCTATTTCGTTGCCAAAATTCATTATAAAGACAAGATCGTCGATCATTTTTCTTTGCATATAAAAAAATCATTTTCTTTCGGCTCATAACCTTACGAGTTACTATTGGCATTATATTTTCTATCAAATATAACGATTTACACAAAATGTTTGTTGAGAAGAGTAAACTAGGACTCTCATGTTTTTCTTCGCTTCGTGTTTCTATCTAAAATCATTATATATCTTATTCATCGATGCTGCTATTCTATACAATACAAAATTTATCTCATAATTGTTTTTCTCCTTCATGCATATTTGTAAGTTGTAAACCGATCCAAAATGTCATGTTTCTTCCTCAAATGAAATAATAATCTATTGTGCGATTTCAATTATATTTTGAAGGTTAAAAAAATGAATAAAACGAATTTGGATTTGGTCCTTATCAAAGATGATATTAAATGTAAAGGAACTCACTTTCTCGAGTGTATATAAAAAACAAGCAAATAATTGAAGACACACACAGATAATGTATGTTTAACAGTCGACTAATTGTTGTATTGCTTGTAAAAAGTTTTATTTGAACCTAAGTGCTGCATGCGAGATTAGAAGTTGTTAGGTAAACTTCATTTTTTCTTACACATTTTATATACCATATGAATCAAAAGTAAATTGAATGTCATAGAGGAGACATTACCTACATATGTAAACATTGATTTTTCTCATATGACACCTACATTTCGATCCGCATTCATGCATACACACATCTCTCATGTATCCATAATCAGAGTGACTATGGACATTAAATGTGATCAAACCACCATGCGAGAGACCGTATCCACTATGGGATAGAAGATATTCTAGGAAGTTTTTTTCAGTGATTTATAAACAAATATACAGCATAGATATAGGAAAGGAATTTTTAACTATCATAATAGATTTTTCTTTTTCAGACTAAATGCTTCGTGTTTTGACACTTTTCCATCTCGTCGGTATAGTACTGCTTCAAAACGTATTAGCATCACCTAATGATGATGAAGATGGTATATTTCAAGTCGCAGTGCGTACTAATAACATCGGTCGAATTAAATATGAAGATGGTGAAGTGATCCTTTCGCAAAATCAACACAAACCAACAGATATCTTCTTCACACCATTTCCTCGCATTAATCCGACTGACAATGAGTGCCGAGAAAATCTACTAAGCGACCATATGGAGCTGGTTTTATCGGTCGGACTCTATACTCCTAAATTGATTCGAGCGGTAGATACTTATATGAAAGAGCGTTTTTCAGCACTTTGTAAATTAAACGGAACGTGTGATATATCTTTATTGCCGATGAACGCTATTCGACTCGTTCAAAAGGGATTGCGAACGAATAAAGCTCGACAACAATATACAATTAACGATGAATGGCATTCCAATACCCTTCTTCTACAAACAATTGAATTCATTATATATACGGCAAATAAAAGCGTTTGCGAAAAACTTCGTTCATCGATTGCTGAACGGTGTCATTTGTCCAACTTCGAAGTACGGTATTCTCTTCATGCGGAAAAGGCAATTGAACGACAAGTAGAGATCACTTCCGAACAAGTCACGAATACATCGATGTTCAATCGAATTCGATCCCAATTTTCAAGAGCCGACATGGTGGTATTGACTGGCAGTGATTTCAAACAGTTGATCAGTGAAGTCAGTGACAGTATTAGTATGAAAGTTCGGATACAAGAAGGCTTCGATAGTCAATTACAAGAACCAATTGGTCTCGATAAGCTACTTGAACGACAACTTCAGTTTAAACAGGTTAGAACACGATGACTTTTTTCTGGGTTCATCGGATGCATCGGGTATACCCATAAATAACATGCTTTTTCTTCGAAATCCATTCCGAGAGTCTAAGTTTTAGAGTATTTTCAGGCAAGTCATTACTTTTAAAATCTATTTTAAACTACGTCAGGTACAATTGAACAAATTGAGCGATCAACTGTGGGACTCACTCTATTGGACACCCGAACTAACTCGACCTGATCGTTTGGCTAAAGCAATCAATACAGTCGTTCGAAAAAACTCGACCGACGGTAATCATTTCCTCTACGACTGTCAAGCAGCTAAGAATATTCACAAGCTCGATTTAAATCAACATGATATCGATCGATTTGAACAACTCGATAAATTACTGACAAATCATCAGCACTCTTCATCATCGTCTAATACTGGCGGAGGCAGCTTTCAAGCGAGTGGAGGATTAAGCTTTCTTGGCCTCCGACTCGGTGGCAGTGGCGGTAGAACTAGCCAATCTGAGTCGCAGCACTCTCAAAACAACCAAGGAATGAACGATTCGATGTACAACAAAAAAGCAGATAGAAACCATTTGAATTCAACTAATATCCTGTCAAACAATGATACACAATATGTACTTTCACGTGCTGATGTCGAAAAGTACCTCAGCGAACTATCCGATCACGTTCATCTAGAAGGTGAAATCGTTCTTCCCAAATCGATCGATGCCCACCTTATTAAATTAAATGAACTACGAGCCGAGACGAAGCTCGTTTCACATACTGTTTTGGTTCGTACCCGAAGTAACGTTCATGCCTTACCTCTTCGATGTCCACCGAAGGAGAACATCAAAAACACGACTGTTAACAGAACAAATTACTATGGATGGCTTGAGAATAAAGTCGATCAGTTAACAGCAGCTGTCGAACAGCTGACGAAGCAATTATCAAAAATCAGCAATCAAACTTCAGACAGTGTTGCAAAATTTAAAAATGAATGTACAAATCAATTGGCCAAAACGAATGATCGAATCAATGCATTTAAAAACGAATGCACAAATCAATTGACCAAAACGAATGATCGAATCAATGCATTTCAAAACAGTAGCATCCACCAGCAGAACGAGATATCCAATCTAACCACAAAAACTCAACGTACACTCAGTGCACTGAGCGGAAAACTAGAAAAGCGAGTTGTCAATCTGGAAACGGCGGCTCGGTCAAAACCGAAAGGTAAGTTACAATTTTTTTTCACTCAAATCATAAGAAAAGTTTGGCAACTCTTAAAGTAAATTATATCAAGGGTCAGAATCGATAGAATTATTGATAAGTGTCTGAAAAATAGATGTATCGCTATATGTAAACCTGGTTTCACAATTTTCCCGTGCAGTTTCTTTGGCATGTTTCTAGGCATACTTAAATAGCACAGTACTGGTTTTACCAGCTTGTGCATGACCTTTCGCTATAGATAGCACTACTATTGTGGGTGTGGATGTGGGTGTGGTTGCGGGTGTCTCCTCTTCTAACACCTACCGTCACCCACATCCACAGCCTACTTGATCACTCTTGGTTTTAGTGGGATATAGAGCTCAGATGATAACAGATCAATAGTACCATACGTATACTATCACTGGTAAAAAAATTACATTTTTCTGATAATTAACTGAAGCTACTAAAACAAGTAGGAATCGAGGCTTTCTATAGTTAAACACGTCCATATATACACAAATGTAGTGCTAGTAGAAGAAGTATACTCTTAACGCAAACTGGCCTGCTACTCATATATACAAGATTTGTGGGAATAAATTAGTAGTTTTATTGATCATGTATCGATTAATACCCGCTTGTGTGCATTAGTTCTATTACCACAATTTTCAAATGCTAACCCGTATTCTCTTCATAGATGGATTGTGTCAGCTTGGCCTTGGTCAAACGGTGGTCAACATCACAAAAAACATATCAGGCAATAACATTTATCTTGATGCCCTGCAAGGTCGAAATGTTGGCTGTAGTGGAGTACCACAATTCTTTTTCGCATATCAATCTGCTGACAGGTTCTTCTTGAATACAGTTTCACCAAATTTCGTCAAGATTCCAGGACTATCGCTTGTTTTTCATCATACTAAACCTTGGTTATACAAGATTCGATTACAAGGCCACATCTACACTGCATCTCTTGGCACACAATATTACGTGCGATTTATGATCGATGATCACCTCCTAATTTCAAATAAACTGTATCCCAATACTGAACAACGTCTAAGCATGCAGCTACCTGTAGGTAGTTATAATATGGAGACTTTAGATTGGCGAGGGGGTGTTTTTTTATTCACTGATTCATCAAGAGCCACTGTGCCTGTCTCAAAGACCGAAACTGTGTACCTTCCGGCAGGTGTACACTCAATTGATGTTGTTAGTCGCACCACTAACCAAATGCAAGCAGAAGGGTTTGAGCTCTCCGTAGAAGTCATCGAGCTGATGGGAGAATCAACAACCAACCTGCCTCTTTTGTATCCTAATTAGTAATACAAATTAAGTACACTCAAAGACATTACTTTTCTTCTTTACTTCTTCAATAAATAAGAAAATTATTCCCAGCTATTTGATAATGAATAAATTATGCACTTCTTTTAAGCTGTGACAATACAACAAAAGAAAAGTAATTACCGTCCTCGAAACTTGAGAGTGGGTGGGTGTGCGTGTCGGTGAGGGTGTGGATGAGAGTATGGGTGAGGGTGTGGGCGTGGATGAGTGAGTGTGGATGGCTGGGTGAGGGAGCTTCTTTTTCATCACCTACACCCACCACAGCCTCAAAATTTTGAGTGTGTGTGTATGGGGGAGGGAGTGTGGGTATCGGTAGATGTGAATGCGGTCGTGAGTAGATTATGTTCATTACCCACGCATCCTAGTGAAACTTCAACTATAAATAGTTAATTTTGTGCAAAGATGAGTGTACAAATGTCTCAGAAGAATAGTACTTACATATGTATCTGTTATCTTTATTATGGTCGCGTCTAAAACCATGGTCGTAATCATGATTTTCTGCTTTTCACATATGGTGTTTTGAATTATGATGAAACAAATTTACGGAGAAAGAACGATTAAATATACGTTGAGAGCGGGTTTAGAATCTTTCGTGTTAGATTTAAGAAGCACCTTGGCATCTTTATGTAAAAAGAAATTTGTTGAAGGTAGGTATAGATACGGGTGTAAATGTGAATGACAGTTAAGCATGGCACCGACACCCACACCCGCAGTTAATCATGATTAAAGAAAATCATAATATGTAAGATATGAGAAGAATAAAGAAAGCAAGAGAGGATCTGGAACGGTATGTTACAATAATACACTGTAATATAGTCCCCTAATGAAAAAAATGTTGTTCTATCTACATTTTCAAGGGATATAATAGAAGAAAACAAGTAATAATGATAACAGTGAAAAGAAATAATATTGAATTAAAAAAATCATAGAATAAGCACATAAAAAATTGGCAATTTGTTTTGCTCTTTGTGCTGTTCTTGTTTATCTTTGGTTAGTCGAATTTCAAACAGCAGAATCAACATAATCAGCTGTTTCCCTCTTGGCGACCCATACTTATATTACAGCTACACCCTTCTAATATAATAATTTGTTTAAGAACTTGAACATGGTGCAATTTTTTTAAGACATTTTTTAAGTGCATTTTGGTTTCTAAGGAGCGAGCATAGCAATGCAAGTTATCAAGGTTGTTTTGCATTTGTTTAATGTACTACTATACACTGTCGTTTATACATTATATTAAAAGCTTATCTTTTAGTGAAAAATATCACTTGCAATTGTAAAAAAGAAAGAAAGATACATTATACTTATATGCTGTTGCACTCTTACTTTAAAACGTTTGTAAAGTATGAATACAATAAACAAACATTGATAGAATAAGATAAAGATAGAGAGACTGATTCTGAGTGGAAAAGAAGAATAATGCAAAGTGGATAAAACACTTCCTTGACGCCTATATACGCATTTTCTTTAGAACAGAATATATTTATATAAAGGCATTGTTTTTAAAACAACCATATCGTAAAAGTAACACAACTAACTTTGTTTGTTTCCTATAATGAAACCTAACATATGGATACTGTACCTTCTGTTTACCCACTTGCACTGTGTATGTCCAATTTTCTCTCAGAATACGGAGCAAGCGTATTTCTATATTATACCAAACAGTGTTTACATTCCACAGTTATCATCCAGTTTTATAATTAATTTAACCTCCAATACAATATCGAGTAAAACCAAATGTGCACACAAATGTTTAACATATGCAATGTGCCAAACTGCAACCTACTATGAACAGATACAAATCTGTTCATTGTATAGTGAAAAGTATAGTGTTGGACAAATTTTAGGTGGAATCAGTCAAGCAAGTTCTGTGTTAGAAATGAACAGTCGTGTACCAACAAGTAAGCGTTCTTGTTTGTTAACATCAATTTCTTTATTTGTATTCTTTGACGATCTTTTTATAGTATGTGTTCTATCTTCTCAATCAACTTGGTCACACTCTGCTATTACATTAGCTGGTAATTCTGCAGGCATCTCTGGTTCTGACGGATCGCATCTCAATACTCCAATTCCATTTTATTATGATCAACCTAATAATCTCATAATTGTTGGTGATAATGGTAATAGTCGTGTTATACAGTTTCATCTCAACAATCCATCTTCAAATGGAACGGTGATTGCTGGTGGTAACGGATATAGTTGTACTAGTCTCAATCAATTTCACAATACTGTTGGTATAGCTCTTGATAGCTCTCGCCATTTATATGTATCAGATTCGGGTTGTAGTCGAATCCTTATGTTTCCACCAAATTCAAATTCATCAACATTTGGAGTACTTATCATTTCTCTGAGTATACCCGAGGGGATATTTATCAATCCATTAACTGATGATCTCTATGTGGCTGTGTATAGCACATCTTCGGTGGTTATGATTGCGAAGAATAGTACAGTTAGCGTGGTTGTCGCAGGTAAGCA